>JANEHU010004295.1:0-64927 GCA_027563435.1 Nasonovia ribisnigri | reverse complement strand
TTTTGGGGTTTTTGCATTTTGTATTTTAATTGAAGTATTAATCCTTGCAGTCTAATCTAGGTAATCTAATTTAAGCTTAAACAACGATTCATTATTCATGTGTTTTTCATAGTAGATATCGGATCCACTCACAGAACATAATGTAGGTTTATTAATAGTAGTTAAAGTAGTAAAAAAAAAAGCTGGGCAAATAGCAAGTTAGTCACTCTTTTCAACTAGTTAAAGTTAAGCTACTTTAATATAAAAAGTAACCAAGTTAAAATATTAGTTAGTTCCAAAATTTAGTTTACCAAATTTCTATCTTAGTTATTTAGAAGTTAGTTTGGTGAAAATAGTAACTTAAGTTAGAGTAGAAGTTAGGAGTTAGTATTTTTTAAATTTAATAACCATTTTTTCAAATGTAATAATATATTACATAAATTAATTATTAAGTTAGGTAGGACGGTAACTTACTTGAATTATTGATGATGAATGAAAAATTAAATTGAACTGTTAACTGATAATTTGTGATAATACAAGAGAATATTAAGGTTATACTAATTATTTTTAAAAGACATGACAATTGTACAATTTATAACAAAGTATTACATCATGTAAGCCTCATAGAAATATATCTTATTAAATAAAAATTAATCAATAATTATCCAAGTAATTGCAATATGTATGACTTATTAAAATATTAAAAGGGTATATTAATTTTCTAGACTTGGGATGACCTTAAGAGGACTATAAAAGACAAAGCTGCTATACTAAAACGAGAATCCTTGAAAACTGGAAATCAACCTCTAACTATAATTCTTTCACCACTTGAAAGCAAAATCGCTGACATAATTGGGGAAGTATTGATTAGTGGAGATCCAATAGTTCATGAGGTAGGTATCAATCAAACTGAAATGAATGTGCCCAATATATCGATGTCTCTTGATCAATCATCGTCTAACCGGAATACAGTTAATGTAAATAATGATTGTATTGATACTGACATAAATGTTACTGTTCCTTTAAAACAAAATGCACCAAAAAAAAAAATCTTCACGCACATACACTGATGCTTTTGAAAATGGACCGAATTATGGAGAAATGGTTAAGCAACAAAAAAATTTAGCTGATGCTACTGTAAATCAAGCTGTGCAAATGGAACGCATAGCATCAGCTTTGGAAGAAAGAAATGTAATAGAACGGGAAAGAAATGTTATTTTAGAGCAAAAATATTCCAAAAAGAATCAGCAAGCCCACAGCTCCTCAAATATAGACTATGAAGATGTCAGTGTAATTGGCATAACTGATTTAGAATAGTTTTTTTAACAATTGTTACTTTTAAATTTTATAAATACCAAATATGATTTTTGTTATTACTATAGTATTATACTTGTTAGTACTATACTGTTACCTATCTCGTGTGATTAAAAAAGCATTTTACAAAGAATTCTTCTTCTTCTTTTAGGCTTATAGCGGTCCATTGAGGACCATCGCCGCTTCTAAAATTTAAAGTTTAAATATGTATATCAATGTTTATTAATGTGTAAAATATTGATTCAGTAGTTGTTGACGTGTCTGTCGACCAGCATTTAACAGCTCTTCAACTTCTTGTCCATGAGTTTCTTCTTCTTCGTCTTCTTCGTCTTCATTGTCATATTCAGGTAGCTCAATATTATAATGTATAGCCAAATTATGTAAAAAAGCACACGTTATGATTATCTTGGAAGCTCTTGTTGGTTTATAGTGTAATGTGCGATCCTTCAATAAGCATCTCCAACGTTGTTTCAAAACCCCTATGCACCTTTCAACTGTACATCGTGCACGTTTGTGTGTTTTGTTAAACCGATGTTCAGGTGAATGAACTTCATGGTTTCCTAGAATTGGAGTCATGCACCATGGTTCTAAAGGATAACCACTGTCACCTATAAAAAAAAAAAATAGTTAGTATTTTTGTTAAGCTGTTTTAAATATAGATACTACACTTCTATGATAATTTGGAACTTACCAATGAGAAATGTGTTGTTAGCATTAGTTTCTAACAAATGGGCACGAATAATAGAGTTCTTCCATACATATGCATCATGACTACGGCCTGGAAACTTTGCATTAATTGATAAAATTTTTAAATCAGCATCTGTTACCTATGAACAACATTTGCTTACAATTTATTTACAGTACTCTTTGGGTACATATCAGTTTGGAATTTGGATAGTTAAGTTACTCACTATTTGACAATTAATTGAATGATACTGTTTTCTGTTAATATATAAATGTTCTTGATATAATTCATCAATTTCATTTGGTGGAGTAATAGCTATTTGTGTGCCATCTACTGCACCAATTGTATTTGGTAAATTCAATTTTTCTAAAAAGCTTAAATGAATTCTGAGTATTAAATTATAGAATATAATAATCAATTTATGTAATTAATGCATCATAAAAAGTAGTTTGACATTGAAGAACTGATTGAAACATTTGAAACAATAGAAAATTCTTCAAATCAATTATAAAAAAAGAATATATGTGGATTATTTATTTGTTTCATTCTCTGTAATATCTATCTACATGAACTTGATTTATATTTTATTTTACACCCTTAATGAATGAATTTATTATTTTTTTTTTATCATTCTTACTTAATTGTTTAAATCAATCATCATAAAATATGATGTATATTAAACAATAAAAGAATATTTATACCCTTTCAAAAGCTAAGCTTGTACCGAAAGGGTAAGATCTAAGTGCAATTTTTAATAATAATAACAATGTAATATGTAGTGTAGGGAATGAAAATAAGAATATAATATCTAAATAAATTATACGTTTCTGATATACGCTTTTGTTGATTGGACTTTGTTTCCCAACTGTGGTATTTGTATTATACGCTTTATTGGTATTTTAAATAGTGTCAATTTTGTTCCTATATTTAATTATAATATTTAATATTTAGAATTAGATTTACATAATATATTATATATTATATAGTATACATAAGTAGAAGAATATTTTTGAAATGTAAATTAAACACTGTGGATACTCTAAATGCATAATATTATAGATTAATTGGAAATAACCTTGGCTTGTCAAGGATTAATCTCAATTGAATATTTAAAGTAAAAAATCAGAGGAGCCAAATGTATTTCATAAGTGCCACCCCATATTGCAATTCCATAAGAGAAGATTTATTGAGGTATAGCGAAATAGA
Source organism: Nasonovia ribisnigri (assembly GCA_027563435.1). Classification (NCBI taxonomy): domain Eukaryota; kingdom Metazoa; phylum Arthropoda; class Insecta; order Hemiptera; family Aphididae; genus Nasonovia; species Nasonovia ribisnigri. The sequence goes on along the minus strand of JANEHU010004295.1, from coordinate 61,743 downwards.
TAGTTCTAATTAAATTGACATCTACAATGTATTTTAATGTTTTGAATTTAAAATGGAACTTCCTAAGTGTCAGCGATAATTTATTATGTTGGTCTATTATTTACCAATAATTAAACCCTAGTACCTATTTAACATGGTCATCATTTAGTTTAATACAGTCACTGATTTGAACTTTGGTTATACATTTATAAGAATGAGTTAATTATCAAAGTCATTCTCATAATATACAATGTTTTTAGTTTAAAATGTATTATAAACTTATATAAATTTAATTCATAGGTACAATTTTATTTTTTTAATGTTTATATCAAATAGAAAATGTATTTTTTTCATTTTTATTAGTTTTAAAGTCTTTTGTATTTTATGTGAATTTTAAAAAAAAAAGCTCCAGAGGCTTTTGGTATGCCAAACTGATACTGGTACAAGGTACATTCCATATTTTACGAGTCTAGTATCTACAATTTTTTTTTGTACACAGCAAGTACCTACCTGCGTTTATTCCTAGCAATTTGTAATGGAGATGTTGGAAATATAATCCATTCATTGGCAACATAGTTTACTATAACGTCTGTAAATTCTCTTAGGCATTTAGATACCATACTCCTGGAAACAAGTATGTACGGGTTTTCTCCAATACCGGTTTGATAGCTACCCACAGCACAAAAATGTATAGCAATAAGTACCTATAGGGAAAAAAAAGTTATATTAAACTAACGCATATTTTTCTAATGTCAATGAGTTATTCGGTACTAACCCTTCTTGTCAAAGATAAACTATTTGGCCGTCTTTTAATGGTCATATGAGGCCTTACTCTGGCAATAATATAACGCACACATTCTTTTGATAATCTAAAGTCCTTTATAAATTTGGTATCACTTATAAGGAATGGGTCTTCAGCATCTCTTAGAAGTTAATTATACAAAGATTATTAGTAATTTAAATTTAAAACTGAAAGGAAGTTAGGAAATACGAGATGCATATAGAATTATAATTTATAGAAAGTATAGGACAGTAGGAAGGTATTTACCGCATTTGTTGTCTACATTGTACTCTTCTCTGTCTTGGATTAGGAATTCCAAAAAGTAGAGCCATTCTAAAAAGTAGATAGTACCTTTACGTTGTGAATATATTTAAAAATTAAATATTCATAGTAAGATTATAGTATTAATTATCATATGTAGTTTGTCATATAGTTTTCATTATACCCGGGTGCCTTTTAATAAGTGAGATGATTGAGAATAATTATAATTATTTTGGTACATTTCATTAATATCACCATTTCCATTCATTCCACCCATTATTATCATTCCATATCACGTTTTTAAAACACCCTTTTACTCACAGCATTCATTTCATCTCACTCACCACTATCATTTTTCCCAGCACCTAAAATACACGGTTTCATGTCATCTCATCTCATTTAATCACTCTCACTCTTTCAAAACCGCCTCCCAGATGAGTAGTCATGTTGATGACGTTCGATTTTGAGTAAGAAAGAGACATAAGAAAGAAACCTATTTTGGACTCTTTCAAGCCTTAACTGGTCTTTTGCTAGGTAGGGGTGCCAAACTATCATACCATATTCTAAGATAGGGCGAACAAGAGACAAGTAAAGTGTACGAAGACAACGAACAGAGCTAAACATTTTGGTATTACGCAAAATGAAACCCAGGACTTTCAGTGCTTTACATGTGGTAACATTAATATGGTGGTTGAAATCAAGAGAGGGACTGAAGTGTATACCAAGATCTTTGATAGTGAAAACACGCTTTAGAGGGGTGCCGTTGATATGGTATGGGTAAAATATTGGGTTATGACGCCTAGAAAATGTCATAATATGACATTTGGCTAAGTTCAAGCTAAGACCAAGACGCAGGCCCCATTGAGTGAACTCGTCAAGTTGATGTTGTAGAGTCTGGAAACAGGAAATGTCATCGGAATTCAAATAAATTTTGATATCATCTGCAAAGAGGAGAAATTTGGCCTTGGTGATCGACTTACTGATTGAATTAACAAATAAGATAAAGAGTAAAGGACTGAGATGACCTCCTTGCGGGACACCAGAGGGTATATTGATTAACGACGACACACAATTGTTGACCTTTACAAATTGCTGCCTATTGGAGAGGTAAGAACGCAACCATGAGAGGAGGGGATCACCGATACCCAGCAAGTCTAGCTCATTGATAAGAAGTTCATGATCAACCGTGTCAAATGCTTTTTTAAAGTCGGTGAAGATTACATCAACCTGACCACCCTTTTCAATGTTATCAAGCAAGTAAGTAGAGAAAGCAACACTACTAGTGACTGTAGACTTGCCAGGTCTAAAACCATGCTGTTCATCTATAATTATGTGATTTAAACTTCTTTTAATATTAGAATAGACTAAAGACTCAAAGAGTTTGGCTAGATGCGGAATTATGGAGATTGGCCTATAATTTGTAACATCAGAAATATCTCCTGCTTTTAGAACAGGTGTCACTGAACAAATTTTCCAGACGGATGGAAATATGCCTTCGGAGAGAGAGCGCCTAAATAACAAAAATACAGGGTATGTGATAGAGTGGCGACAGTTATATAAGCAGCGACCCGAAACACCGTCGGGCCCATTTGAGAAAGAATTATTTAGTGAGCCAAGGAGAAGGTTGATATCATTTGGGGAGAAAGTAATGTCAGATGGTAGATTAAAAGGCAACTGACCAAAAGAAGGAGATAGAGATTGTACCGATGATTGTGAGTGGTTATGTGTGGAAGAGAAATAAGAAGCAAAAAGATTTGCAGACTCGGCGTCAGAACTAGAGGAAACATTATTGAAGTGAACTGCTGAAGGTATTAATGGTGCTTGTTTAAGATTCCTAACATAAGTCCAGAACCTAGAAGGAGACGATGGCAACGTCTCTTCGGTTTGCTTGATATAGGCAGAGTAGTCAAGTTTAGAACGTTGTTTACATTTGGCTCGCAAGTCAGAAAATATTGAATAATCTGTGGGAGAACTAGTGCGCTTGAATTTTTTATGGGCCTGCTTTTTATCGAATATTAAACTTTTGAGGCAATGAGAAGTCCAGCATAGAAATTTAGAGAATGAAAAGACTTTTAAAGGGACATATATTTCAATGGCACTGAGTAGTGTGTCATTAAATATCGATGCAGATTCGTCCAGAGTAAGTGATGAGAAGATATTTTCCCACTCAAAAGAATCAAGGAAATGAGACATGGCAGTATAGTCACCGGATTTAAAGTCACGAAACGAGTTAACGGCTGGCTGGGGATCATAACGTACTATGGGATATTTAATACATAAAGGTGGGTGAAAGGAGTCCGAGTCTACCAGAGAATAAGGGGCTCCAGTAACTGAAGACTTTTCAGTTGTTGAAAACACAAGGTCCAAAAGACCACCATTATGTACCTGATTGAGTTGGAAGAAGTTGAGAAAGGAGAAAGAGTCAACAAGATGGGAAGACATAGAAGATAAGTTACCAGAAGCTGTAAGTCCTAAGCGAGAGATATTACTAGACCAGTTTATGTGCGGCAGGTTATAATCACCACATAGAAAAATATTCGATGGGTTGACAGAGGTTAATACTTTCTCAACTGTGCTAGTGTGGGCTTCATATAATGGCAAAGAGGAGCTTGGTGGAAGATAAACAGCACCAATCAATAAAATGTGGGAGCCTATATATAAAGCAACAAATAATTGCTCGACTTGAACAATATCCACGCGTATAGAGGAAGATTTAATGGAGGAGCGGACAGCAATAAGAACTCCACCACCCCTAATGTGGGAACTTGTTTGAAGGCATCTATCATATCTGTAGACGTGAAAGTTAGAGAACCCAAGCTCAGAGCTAAGGATATCTGGATTTAACCAGGTTTCTGTAAGGATAATGACGTCATATGAGTGAAACATAGGGATAGCAGTTTTAAGATTAGTTAGTTTAGTCCTTAAGCCACGTACATTCTGGTAAAATATGTTATGGCTGCGAAAAGCTAAACCTTGTCTTGCTAGTGTACGAACTACATCAACTAACATTCCTACTGATTGTCTATTAAACTCTTGTTCACTTTTTTCACGTATTGCTAATTGTCGAGCAGATTTATTGAACATAAAATCAACACGACTTGATGACTGACTAATAAATGCACAATAATCTAACATAGCCAATTTATGAGATGCAGATGAAAAATGTTGAGCCAGTTTACCCTTTTTATTGTTTCCTCGACTTTTTATTTTGAGCCATTTTTTTACACCACCAGTTACCCAAACATCAATATCACTTTTTTTTGGAAATAATGAGCATACAAAACAAAACACAGAATCAGTAGCTATACTATACTCGAGCATAGGGAATTCATTAAACCATTTGGAAGTAAAGTGATGTTGCTTATTTGTTGATATGTTAATGCAGAGGTTCCCAACCTTTTTTGACTCGCGGCACCCTTGGACATTTTCTAAAAATCCGGAGGCACCCTATGCTCTATAGTTCTATACTATAGAGTACTTCGGTTCTATTTATTAGTGCATAATTATAATCAAACGTAATAAAATATTATTAAATTACTATTGTCGAAGATAAGATAAAAGCACAAGACATCGAAGCGATAGCAATGAAACTGGTATATAAACATTAAAATAGATCGAACATCGTAATATTTCTACAAAATATATGAAACACGATAGGTTTTATATTATTATAGTCCGTTTTATTACTCACAATGCTATATTTTTAATGAAATTGTTTTTTCTAAAAAAATATTGCAAATAATTTCGCGGCACCCTAAAAAAATTTCGCGGCACCCTGGTTGGGAATCTCTGTGTTAATGTCTCGAGAATATTTGTTCAATTTTGGTTGATGTGGACCTAATGAAATTAAAAATTGTCTTTGTAATGTTTTTTTAATAGGTATTCGGTTACCTGGATCATGCTCAACAAATCCATCAGTAGTACTTATTTCAGTATTTTCAGAATCATTGCTTGTAGTCAATTTGTTTAATGTTATAGTGGCATTACTTATATAATTGTTAATCTCATTATTAATACTAGTTATACATTGTATACTGTTAATTAAACAGATAACTGGGTTTGGACACTTAGAATTTTTTCTGAACATTGTTTAAATGCATTACTTATTGCTTCTAAATGGCCAGCACAAGAAATCCATGTATATTCAGAATCATCATTAACACGTTGATGGACAGTCTCGCGGCCGCCGTCGAAAAAAAACCATCCTTAAAACGTCAATTTTCATTACTACTATGGCAGTAATTTTTTCATTACTGCTATAGCAGAACTGCCCCAAACTGTGTGAAGTACGTATGTCAAAATATTTAAAATACTGCTATAGCAGTAATAACAAATAAAGTTTATAAAGTTAATCTTTATTAAACATATAGGTAAACATAACAGTTTTAAAAGGAATCAAATATGTATCTTAACAGGAAAAAATTATTTTTAAACAGAAAAATATTGTATTTTTTTTTTGTTTAAAAACTCCGAAAAAAAATTATACACATTAAGAATAATAGTAAAAAAACAAATGAATTCTTTATTCCAAATTTTTGTCTATATGGTAAACTTCGAAGATTTATCCAGCATATAATCCGACCTTACACGTTTTGCATTGAAATGAAGTTTGTTTTCGAACTTTCTTTTTGAAACATACAACGCAGTTTTGAAGTATTTTTTTTCTTTTGTAACCTTCAGGAAGTGGAATTGTTTCTTGAAAGTGTGTATTATCCGGTATAACAATGCCTGATCTTTTGGGTTTTATTTTTTTAAATAATTGATCACAAGTTGCATCTACAGGAATTTGTATGAAATTTCTAATAAGAGAGTCTCTGAAGTCTTTAAATCTCAGATTATTGAGAAAAATGTTTTTTATAAATAAAAAATGTATTCCATATTGTCACGTCTAATAAGTGAAATAAGACTTTTTTATACCACCTTGCTGACTTACGAGGGCAAGAATAGTAACTGATGATATGATCAGCACGATCTACCCCACTCATAAATTCATTGTATTTCACGATTTCAATAGGCTTAAATCTTTCTTGACCATATTTATTTGTTGATAAAATAATGGTTGGTTTATGATTAGTGGTAATACATACTACATCTCGTTTATCCTTCCATTTCGAAACGTAAACCAATCCTCTCCGTTTCCATACATGTTCACCTTTTTTAAGTTTTTTATTTACTACTTCCTTCGGATTTCCTTTTCTATTATTTCTTAACGTACCTGTTACGTGAATTTGTTGGTTTAATAATACGTTCGATAGCGTTACACTGTTGTAATAGTTGTCCATATAAAGACTGTGTCCTTTACCCAAGTACGGAGACATAAGCTTTAATACTAAGCTGTCGATTTTAGAAGTTTGATATGGAACTTGAGAAATTGAATCATTTTTTCCTTTGTACATGTCAATGTTTAATACATAACCATCGGGGGTACAGAGCTCATAAAATTTGATTCTATACTTTGCTTTTTTCCCCTTAATGTATTGACGGAATCCTAATCTACCACGATGTAAAAGTAAAGATTCGTCTAATAACAAATTTATATCTGGATAAATAGCTTTTTGAAAATTTTGTATTAGAAGTGTATACACGGGATTAATTTTTCGCATAGGTCCATCATCACACACTTTTAAACCGGAATACTCTACACTAAAACAATTTAAAAGCTGCTCAAATCTTCTTCCTGACATTGTTTTTTTAATCAAAGGGTGGCTATATAAGGGGTTATTTGAAAATGCATCACGTAATACGGAATATTTTACTGAACCCAAAAGTAAACAGATCCGAAAAAATTTTGCATTCCATCTTTGTTGGTTTCATTGAAACATGTTTTACGAGAATATTTACTGTGAGGACGGTTTACTGCTTTAATTTTATGACCATAATTATTTGTAAAATTCACAATTATATCAAAAATTTCGTCAGTCCATAAAAGTTTAAATAAATCTATTGGTGAATCGCGAGCAGATTCGGGTACGTTTATTTTAATTCCCGATAGAGTTGAATCAAAATTGAAATCCGGTATATCTTTTTCAGTGTCTACCCACAAATCTGAGTCAGACCAATCACAATCTTCGTCACTTGAACTTACCTCCACAGATAGTCATCATCATCTCAATCTGATCCACCAACAGGAACGAATGTGTTAGATGTCGATGTTTCTTGGCAACTTTGCAATTTATTACCACCAGGAATATATTCAAGATCGGCATCTGAATCGTACATTATAAATTCATCTGAATCTAATTCATCAGATAAGAATTGTTCAATTAATTTATCTTGTCGCGATGACATATTGAACGCACTAAAGTAGGTAATCGTACAACGAGGTCGCCAAACGTACTGATTAATAATATTTATTTTACTATCTATACTAATACTCATACACCAAAATTCTGTCACATTATACGCTGCATACAACTATATCGACAACACCGATAACAATTGTTAATGTTGATTATTATAATTATAATATATAAATGGAAACACACGAACAGGGATAAAAATAGACAGGAGAAATTAAATTTACTATTTTTATTTTTATTTGGCTTTATTTTGACAGTGCCCGATGGTTTATTGAAATCTACTGGGGCAGAACAATATGCTCTTTCATATAAGACCATAGAATTAATTACTGCTATAGCAGTACTGACATTTTTTCGACGGTTTTCGTATTACTGCTATTAACAGTAATATTTGAAAATGTCCCGCGACATCAATTTTTGAAATTACTGCTATAGCAGTACTGTCACCAACGTGTTAACCATTGGAATTTCATCAGTAAGATGTTGATCACACAAATCGACATTGGTTTCACTATTATCTAAATATTTAAAATTCATTATCTATTAGATATTAAACCTTTAATAATACTTTTTTACTATTAAGTATATTTTGTATTAATATTTGATTTTTATGACATGTACCATTTATTACCAATCATTACATTAAATAGGTCCCTGTATTTTATATCTTTTAAATTAATCAAATTTAAATGATAATAATATAGTATATTATGTAAGAAATCTTCTATACATATACAGGGTGTTCCAAATTTCATGTGACAGCAGATTTCAGCATGATCTACTTAAATTAGAAAAAAATGACCTATGTGAAAACCTCTTTGAATCATATACTCTAAATTAATTTGATATTAATTATTTTTTTTTTTAATTAAAAAGGATAGATTTTAGGGGTAACTTTTAAAATTCAAATGGAAACCTATATTTTTGAAATATGATTCATATAGGATTTTTTTTTAACGAATTTTGACGTATCATTCATAATTATGGGTTGATAATTAAAGAAGTTATTTACATTCCAATTTTGTATTTAATTTGTAAAAATGCCATCAATGAATAATAATAATAATAATAATAGGTATACTTAGTGCTTCTGTTATACGCCGATTCATTGATTTACCTACAACCTTAATAATCTGTATGCTATCTAACTACCAATTTACTAGTAATAAAACGTGTATTTGGTATCTTAATTTCATTTTATATTACAAAGGTCAAATCACATTATTCTATTGATAATAAAAAAAAAAACAACGCATTAGATAATAATATACCGTATAGTGTATACAATATACATATTATGTATATTGGATATTGTATTATTTATAAATTTATAATCAATGCTATGGAACGGGTTTTGTCTCCTCAATAATCTTACATAACATTTACTATTTATAATATAAAATTGAAATAAATATCATTCAGTTGACAAATAGGCAATACCTTATTACCTACACAAAATTGTTGTATAAATGTTATCATACAGCATACAATTGTTTAAAATGTATACAAATAGGTTAGGTAGCTATCTGTATTTTTGACTAATGTAGGTGCCTGTTCATATTTTTAAATTTATATGTACTACTGTATAATAAATAATAACCAAGGCTAGGAACTTCAAAATATGCGGTGAAAATTTGGAAAATATGCAAAAATATGCAATTCATTAATAAAATACTTTTACATACAAAATTTTAAAAATTTAAATTAGGTAGGTATCTGAAAAATAAATTAACACTGTACACGTATGTATTACATTACCTACGATTATACAATTTATTTATATCATGGTACAAAATATTAATCCAGTGGTAAATTTGAAGAAAAATAAATACCAACCGGTCAGCGATCACTATTACAAGTTCTCAGTACTATAGAAAAATGGAGACAAAAATGTATAACATATCATCAATTGAGAACGGCTATGCCGATTTGCCTCAAATTTTTTTCAATTGTTCGTAATTACCAGGAGAAGGTTCTTTTGAAAGAAAATGTCTACAATTCAATCTCTAAAGGGTGGCTCACACAGAGATTTTTTTTAACCAACGAAAATATGGAATTTTAAGAGTTGCCGTTGGTTACAAAAAAAAAAAAAAAATAAAAAAAATAATAATAATAACAATAAATAATTTTGTAAGTAGTTTAGTACAGCAACACGTACATAAAACAATGCCACGTCAAGGAGGAAGAATTATTGGTCGACGGATCAGGAATTCACAATTAGTCCATAACTATCAATTAAATAGATCGGCAGAAGATCAATAATATTATATAAAAATTAAATATATTTTAAATTGTTATAATTTGAAATCATATGTCATCATTAAAAATAGTTTAAAATGTACATAATTTATAAAAATATATTTGTTTTTGTTATCAATAAAGAACTTTGTAATTTACTCATTCATTGCAGACTATGTTCTATCCTTAAGCCCGTGGGTTATTATTATTGACATTATATGAATATTAATTTGACATACTCAATAGTTTACTATACCTACGCTATGATCTCCGAAACCACTAATAAGCAACAAATAAAAAAATAAATATTTTCTCATACATAATAACAATAATACACGGCCTACGAAAATTACAAAAAACAAACTAATACGCGGGCAACGCCGTGTCGAGACAGCTAGTTGTATATTATTATATTGAATGTTTAGTACCTATTTATTTAGATTTACCTTTTATGTTAATCTTTTTCTTTTCTATACGATTGAAAATTATTTTTTGATTAATTATGTTTTTCCATAACAATTTGAAATCAACTGAGCCATTTTTTTCTTCTAAATTTAAAATTAAAAACAATTAGGTATATAACAATTTTTATATTTATTATGAAAATTAGTTAATTTGGTTACTATTTACCATTTTTTTTTTTCAGTTAATGTGAAATTACTTTCTTGGTTTTCTACAGATAGTTTTGGAATCAAGTTTATCTGATTAGATTCTGAAGTAGTTTCCTAAAAAAAAACATATTATTTTAAATAAGTACCTACTTTTTACAAATTAGTGCAATATACACAGAATACAGATAGTATTAATTAATTAAATACTTAGCTAATAGATAAGTTTTAAAAATATATAAAATATTATATTATTATTTACTTACAGTACATATTTCAACTTGTTTACGTTGTGTTGGAGCTTCAAATGAAATGCTCGGTACTCCATAATGTTTTGTTTTAATTTTTTTACCACAATGTACTTGTCTTTCATGTTTCAATTTATAATCATTGTTAAAAATACTTCCACAGTCCATACATTCTAATTTAATTCCTTTCCTTTTACACTTCAACTTATCCGACATTTTTGATTTTGAACACGTATTAATTAACTTATTATAACTTGTAGAAAATTCAGCAGCGGAAGCAAAACAACTTTAACAATTTAAAATTTTAATAAATAAATAAATCGTTTAAAATAGGTACTTTATACTAGATATAATAGGTATAATAAGTACCTATTAAACAAATGACCAATATTTTTTACGACTAAGTTAGTAGGCAAAGAAAGACCGGACTGAATTGAACTATATCAATGCATATTGCATATTTGCATTTATTAAAAACTATTTTTATTCACTAACGTAATTTTCCAATTCATTCCCTGTACGGCCGTACAAAATAATTTTATTTAAGAGTTTATGACTATGATCTGTGCAGTGGTGTCCGCAAGAACTAATACAATGTGGTAAATGATAAATGCAAGACAATAATAGATATTCATTATTTTTTCTATTTATTGTACGATCATAAACCAAACATAATAATTAATAATACTATATTATATTATAGCATAATAATACTATATAGTTTAGAAAATCAATAAATGCTAAATGTTTAAAATAAAATATATACAACCATAGTTTATTTTAATTAATATATTAGGTATATATTATTATTTCATTGGAAGTGCAATTTAAGTTGAAATTGCCGGCTACAACTCGTTTGCGCACATTTACCTTTTTTACAACTCGTTTGCGCAAAAATACACAACTCGATTGCGCACATATATTTTGGCTACCTGTGACAAAAATCACTATTGTCAGAACTCGCTTGCGCACACATTTTCCTTCTCGCGTTTTTCCTTTCTCTTCTATGCGCTGCCTTTTCAAAATCAGCATGAAAATTGATTAAATTAATTTCTATCCCCGTCATTTCTAAGCATATATTCAGTGTTGTATAAAGATAATTTTTAAAATATCTAGATAAAGATAAAAGATACATAATAATTTATTTATCTAGATAAAGATAAAAAATCAACATTTATTATCCAGATAAAAAAAAAGATAAAAATTTTGTTTAATATGTACCTGCTTACCTATTTATTACAAACCTAAGGTGAATAAAGTATATTAAATAATTCATAATATTATGTAACACTTCTAAATTTCATAACAGTTGTGAATATAATGTAGCTTAATTAAATGTTATTTCAAAAATGTTTTTTAAAGTATGTAAAGGGCAATTTTCAAAGTACCATAAAATTTGATGTCAAAAAACAAGTACAAAATTATTTTGACTCTAAATTTTCTTTACACCTACATTTATTATTTTTTTTAATAATTCTATATTGTTTTACCAATTTTACCAAATGAATACAATTAAAATAAATTAAATTAAAAATACAAATCAAATGAATTGTTTCTTTTTTAATATAAATGAATAATAATAATATTTACATAAATATTTAAATAATTTATATAAATATTCACTAATTCACTATTTAAAATTCGGGTAACAATATTTAATAACTAATAAGTGATAGGATATTATTAAATAACACTTTGATAATACATAATCATTTATTTTTTTAATTTAAACATAATAATTTAATAATAGGTATGTAGTAATATTTTAAAAAACATAACAAAAAAAAAAAAAAATAACTGAACATTTGAACAAACCAAATTATTATAAACTTATTATAATTCAAGAATAATATCAAATAATAGAAACATTATTGTTGTGGTTCATTATTATTTAAAAGAAAACATCTACAACATAGAAGCATTTCAAATGTTTTATCGCTCAGTCTATTGCGCCTGGGAGTTATAATTTGAGACTCACAACTAAATAAGCGTTCCACAGGAGCGGACGATGGTAATGTGGTATTATATTTAAGAAATATATGTTTTACAATAGGATAAGAGTTTAAAATATTCAGTTCTTTTTCTTTTGAATCTAGGTAAGACAAAGCTTGTACATTAGCAATATTTGTTGATGCAAAAGTAGACGGTTCACAGTTATTTTCATTAAGAATATTATAAAAATCATCATCATCGTTATCAACTGTTTCCAAGCCTTCCGAGTTTGAATCTAAGCTGTTTGTTTATAATTATTTAATATTAGTAAGTACTTGCTACTTAACTAATTTTAGGGTTAAAGACAGGTTAAAGATTTCTTCATGTAAAATATTTGTAGTCTATATATCAAAAATCATATAAGAACTTTATACAATATATTTACATATTATAATTTCAACTATGGTTTTTTATTTAATTATGTTACATAATGTGTACGAGAATGAACAATTTTACAACAAATTGCTAGTTTGTTATACCTATTTATCACGGTACCTCAACCTACCACGAAAAAAGAATAACTCGTCAAAAATATGTGTACCATATAAATTATCCAAATAATCATTCTATAAATAGTGAGAAAATTAGTGTGCTTACTTACCTTATATTTGAATTTGTTCTAAACAATTTGGCTTTTACTATTAATTTGATGTTTTAAATTCAAAAAATGCAGAAATCATTTTAGATTCTGAGCGGAGCGATGAATGTATTGATTTTACAATGATGTGTGTTTTTTTATCTATTTTTTATTTTTTTTTGTGTCATCACCTTTAGGACAGTAAAAATGCTTCGATTTTCTTCAATAGTACCTTTTCTGATAGGAAAGTGAATCTAGTTGGTACTTTGGGGGGGGGGGGGTCAAAAGTTAATATTTCCTAGTAGTTTTCAAAAGCGCCGTGAAAAACAAATGAAAAATTAAGGAAAAAACTGGAATTTTTACGGAAAACCAATTTTCGACAAAATCGATTTTGGTTTTTGGTATAACTTTAAAAGAAATGAGCGTAGAGACATGAAATTTTGATCGAATGTTTATATAAGCGTTTTCTACACACTCTAGCATTTTAAAAATATTCTGACTTATTTTGAGCTGGTAACGGAAATTTTCAGTTTTTTATTCTATAAATGCCAATAAAATTTTATTTGTTGGGTAAAAAATCTTGAAAACTTAATAGTAGGCTTCTAATATACATATAGTTTCAAAGGCAGATGAAAAATATTAAAAAAACGTAGTCACAATTTTTTTCTATAGGTAATCAAAGTTCAAATTTTGACAAAATACGTAAAAATGACGAAAATGTGCAATTTATTTTGAGTTAGAAATTCATAAAAGTTTTTCTTTTTATATCTAAGGTTTGAAAATGTAATACAAGATTCCTCATAAGTTTGCCTAATATTATCAATAAAAAATGTTTATAAGCAAGTCATAAAAATGTTTATGAGCATTTTAAGTTCAAATTTTTACAAGATCAGATATTCACTTGATTTCTCATGTAGCGATTTTCTTATTTTGTTGCAATTCAAGAACGAATAACTGTAGATGCTTGAAAATTTCACTGAATATTTATATTAGCATTTTCTATACACCATCTAATTTTGAATATATTTTGACTGTTTTTGAGCTTTTTACAGACCATTTCAATTTTCAATTTTTTTTAGTTTTTTTTTATATAAATACCAATACATTTTTATTTGTTGGGCCAAAATTAATGAAAATTTAATACAAGGCTCCTGATGTATTGTTACAATAGCAATTGAAAAATATTAAAAATACATATGCACACAATTTTTTTATAAGCGTTTAAAGTTCGAATTTTTACAAAATTCATCAAAATCCCGAAAATTATCAATTATTGTAATTAAACAATTATAAAATGGTCAGTTTTTATAACTAAGGATTGAAAATTTAAAATAAAGATTCTAATAAATAGTAGGTACATACTGTAAACAAAAAATATAAAAATATATAAACACAGTTATTTTTTACAGACATTTTAAGTTCAAATTTGTACGAAATTACATATTAAAATCAATTTTAACGAGTAAAAGTATATACCTATTGTAATATTTTTCTAGTATCACTGATAATTTTAGGTTAATAATTAAATAATATGAATAATATTAGTTCAACTTACCAGCTACCGTATAATAACAATATCAATATAATTTAAAATATCCTAGACTGACATACCGACTCCGCTCAGAATCGTTTTTCGTATACCTACAATGATATTATATCATTGAATTGAAATTTAATACTATCCATTATACAGTGACCAACCTACTTGTAACCTGCTGTACAACAGAGCGACATCCACTTGACCCCCTTTTATAGTTGATATTTAAAATTTCTTACTGACTATTTAGGAGATTGTTAGGACGATTTATACTAATCCCTTTTTTAACTTCCTTCATTCGTTTGACTTCATTCGCTCCTGATCGAGCTCGTCTAGCTGAAAGTGCTCGTACCTTTTTTGGTGACATTATTCGCAAGAATTATAAATTTACAAACAACACTATTATTATCTAATTCTATTTCAGTACTCGCAACAGACGTATCACGACGTCGCGGTAGCGGGTTGTAGTCGTACGTAAAGGTAAGGTGTCTAAAGATACGGTCTGCAAGGCACGACATGTCGTCAATATTTGTTTTAATGGAAATCGTATAATCTGGTTTGCAAGACGCGACACGTCACGGCGTGTCAACTTTTGGTCGCCACAATGTCAAAAATAGTATTTTCGCCATCTGAAGATGAAACATTGGTCCAAGAGGTGCAAAAGAATCCTATATTATATAATATAGAAATATTATAACAAAAGATAGGATATGGAAAGAGATATCAATCAAAATTGATAAATCTGGTAAATAAAATAATATAATATAGTTAATAACTTTACCAAAAGTTAAGTATACCAAAAAAATATAAAGATTCCGAAATGTATTTTAATAATTTTGTAGTAGACGACACTAAAAAGCGATGGAAAAATATAAGAGATTCATACGCACGAAATAAAAGAAAACCTGGAACTGGATCATCAGCATCAAATAAAAAAAAAATGGTACTTGGCACCGCATCTTAAATTTTTAGACCAAGTTCAATGTGAGAGAGAGTAAGTATATAAAAATTAATGTTAAATGTTATATCATTATTATAAAAATAAGTGGGAAAGTAGGTGTCGCTCTTCTGTACAGATGGGCGGATAGCCCATTTTTGGCCTACCAGGCAATTTTAAAAAGGGGCCCCCACATGAAAAAAAAAGTCGCTCGCAAGTACATTATTAGATAAATTATATTAAATACAATATCAAAACATAGTATATGTATGATTTGTCTGATATGGCAATATCAACATCTAAAAAATCCATAAAATATAATATAAATATATTATAACAACATCTATATTCCATTATCAATTAAGTACATCTAATTATAAAAGTTTAGTGTTTAAGTTAGGCTTTTATACTTTAAATAATGTTGAAAATTATAAATGTAATAGACCCAATAAGAACACAATTTGTGTTTTAAAAATATTAGACAATTTATTTGACAACCCCTACTTATTTTATACTGCTAATCAGTGGCGCCGAATGATATTGAAACTGCCAGTTCAAAATAGTTATATTCACCCACCCACCCCTTCCAATTTACCACCTCATCAAATACCTGAACATTTTTTTTCAAATATTATATAAATATAAACAAATATACCATTTTAAATAGAAAAAATGTGCCAAATAATATATTAAATAATTAATTTGATTTTTTTTAATGAACACTTTTGATTTTAATTTTTTTTTAATATATATTAATTTATGTTCAAATCTCAAATGAATTTCTTAGAACTTTTTGAAAACTGTTTTGGGCAGTTCATTATACATTAGATAGACAAACCTAACCTTGGTACTAACTTTTCATCTGGTTCAATTATTTTTATAGATTCAATCATTATAAATTGATCTGAAATGACATCTGAGATGATGTCCACTTCCGCATAGGCGCAAATAAGGGGGGGCTTAGCCCCCCTAAGAATTGCTATAGCACCCCCAAAAACAAATGATTTTACTACATGATAAACATTATAAATTACAATGTAATTTCGAAAAAAATATCACTTTTCGCGCGTAACGAATGATTTGATAAATGATAATCGAATTTTGATTGATGCGTCGAGAACCACGTGATCACGCTAATCTAAAGAATAGTTGGTGGGAAATGTGCAGCACTGATGTCTGATAATAAACGGTCGGCGCCTAGGCGGTTGCATTATTATTATATTACGCTCATTCCACGTGGTTTTAATTTGTAACATTGTAACGTTTTAATTGATTGTTTATTTTTTTCGTTGATCAAAATTTATATTTTCTAATAAATTCATCGTTACTTATCGACGTAATCGTCCGTTGAGAATATACAATGAACAACACTAAAATATACAACATTTTTAATATGAAAGGCAAATCTATTAAAAAAGCTGAATGTGATGACATTGATGACGAAGTCAAGGTAGATGAACCTGCAGAACTCTCTGAACAAATTAAATGTGATGTTAATATTTTGTTGGATCTTGGAACTTTAGAATCAGGACCTGTAAGACCAATATTAAAGGTAGGTATTTAAAATTCTTATACATACATTTTTATTATATAATAATTATATATTTATATATTATTATATTAATATTATATACGTGATATATATTATATATTATAATAAATTGAACGTGTAACATGTTCCTATATAATAGCTTGACTTGCAGACTGCAGTGCTTCAAATGCTTGCGGTATTTAGATTCTGCTGTTTTTTAAAACTATTTTGTAATTTTTGACTATTTATAGACTTATCCTAAAACTAAATATGGGAAGCAAAATAGATCTTTTTCTGCCTCGTATTTTAATGAATTTAGTTGGTTAGAATATAGCTTAAAACAAGATGCTGTATATTGTTTTGCATGTCGCATATTTGGTGTAGACTCTGGTCATTTAGAACAAACATTTACTACTATTGGCTTTAAAAATTGGAAAAAAGCAAGTTAACCAAATTAATTTATATGAGTTCCTATAGGCTATAGTAAGTAACTATTTAAATATTATTTATTATGTACCTATCTAGATAAGTGGATGTAAGGATGCAAAAACAAATAAAAACAAATTACAAATACATGCATTAAGTGACCATAATTTGACTGCAATGACTAAATGGTTAGCTTACAATAGTGCACAAAAAACTGGGACTATAGTATCTCAATTGTCAACTGCCAACCAAAAACAAATAAATGAAAATCGTGAATATATAAAATGTTTAATTGAAATTATACTTTATTTCGGACGTCAAGGAATTTCTCTTCGTGGGCACCGAGAAAATGAAGAATCCCTTAATAAAGGTAAATACTAGATTAAAGTATACTAGATACCTATTAAAATTCAGTTTAAGACTATTATTAAGATATTAGTATAAATATATACTAATTTTTAGGAAATTTTAAAGAAATGTGTTATTTAATATCAAAATTTAATCCAGAGTTTGCTAAAAAATTTCAAAACAATTTAACTAACCATACCAGTTGGCTAATACAAAACGATCTTATATGTTTATGTGCTTCAAAAATAAAAGAAACTATTATTAATGAAATAAAAGATGCTGGGATGTTTAGTATCCAATGTGATGAAGCTCGGTAATGAAAAATAATAATCTACCTAATATATAAAAGTTCTTTGTTTATAACATTTGTTTAAAATATTCTAGTTGCCACCACGAAGAACAACTGGCAATACGTATTCGGTACCCAAAAAACTTGAGTGTATGTGAACGATTTGTTGAATTTGTAAACGTTTCTAAAAAACAAGATGCAGATGCTTTAGTTAAAGCTTTACTTAATTTTATCCATACATCCAATTTGAGCGAAGTTCCTATAATAGGACAGTCCTACGATGGTGCTGCAGTTATGTCAGGTTCAGAGGGTGGAGTTCAAAGTAAACTGAGGCAAAACCATCCACCAGTATCAAAAGCTATATATATCCATTGTATGGCACATAAATTGAACCTTGTTATAGTTGATATGTGCAAACATTTAAAGGTATACATTTTGAAATATTTTATTTTACCTACATTCGATTAATTTGTTATATAATTTATAATTTTGTAGGATGCTAGAAGTTTGTTTAATGGATTGCAGGCTTTGTATGTCCATTTTTCCTATCCTTATTTTACATGAAGTTCTCAGAATAGTTAATATATTGAGTACTCAGCTTCAAGCAAAATCGGCTACATTAGGAAATTCTGCTAGTTTAGTTAAAGGAATTATAAGTACTTTAGAAACTAATCGATCAACTTGCCATTTTAATGAGATTTGGGATGGTGTCATAACATTTTGCGATAAACATAATATTTCCACTCGTAAAGATGAACCGAAGAGTCAAAGAAAAGAGCCTACTTTTCTCAAAGGTTTTGATGTTACAATTGCAACTGGAGCTGAGGAAAACAATAGAATAATTGATGAAAGGACATATTGGAAAACAACTGCCTTTTTTCCCATATTAGACACAGTGATTTTCAATATGAAAAGACGGTTTTCAGAAGAAAGTTTCCAAATGGCCACATCTATTGACAAATTGTTGAAAATGGATTTCGAAGGAAGTCTTTTTATTATTGACCATTATAAGGTAATATATTGAAAATATGATAATATAATATATATAATAATTATTTTAAAATGTAGTTGTATAAAGTATATTTTTTATATTTTGTTTTATTTAGGATGTTTTTAAATTAAATACAGAAAACTTAAAATGTGAAATGACTGTCTTTAAAAATATAATAAAAGAAAACACAGAATTTGAACATATCAAGGAACACCTAAGTAAACAAGTTTTTCCCAACTTGTTTAAAGTTGTTCAAATAGCAATTACATTGCCTGTAAGTTCAGCCACTGCTGAGAGGTCATTTTCCACAATGCGAAGAATAAACACCTACTTAAGATCTACTATGTCCCAAAACCGGTTTAGCAATTTAAGCATAATTTATTAATATTGAAAAAGATATTGTTGTTGACGTGGAAGAGATTCTTAATACTTTTAGTAAAACCGAAAGGAGAATTAAATTATTGTAATTAGGCTTACTATAAGAATAATAAAAAAAAATTGATGTCAAAAAAATAACAATGTGTTAATATAGATATTAGATGATTATGTGAATTTTAATTTAGATGGTAAATAATATATATATATGTTTATGTTTATTTGTAATTCATATTGCAGCAAGGTAAATTTTTTTAGTGGTTTTGTAATAATTTAAAAGCATCATTAAAGTATCAGTATCCTGATCTGAGCTACAGCTTCAGCCCCCCCAGATTTCAAACACTATTTGCGCCTATGCACTTCCGTGTTATTAACAAAAGTCATTAGTTATATTTTCGTCAATAATGTCCCTTTTGTCGAGTTCATTATTTTCAGGATATTTTTCAATATTTTCTGATGTAGTGGAAACAGACAAGTCATTATTATTATCTGTAATAAATTTTTTTTTTTTTTTTTTTCTTTATTTGAGATATACAATCTGTACCTATGAGGCACAATAAGTACATGCGATGAGAGATACAATTTATATACAGTTTACATTGGTACAAAGCACTAACCTAAACATATATATTTACAGGATACACGGGTTGTGAGAAGCCATCCATCAATGACACTCACTATGGGTATTTTGGTTTTTTTATTTTTTATTTTTTTTTTTTTGCTATTATTTTTTTTTTTTTTTTTTTTTTACTTTGTTTTTTGTTTAAGTTTGGATGGGGGGGATAAGGAGGTCACGACACCAATTGCGTTTTAGACGCCTAGGAGGATTGCCAGGTATGGTTGGGACTACGAGATCGCGGATTAGTGGATTACTGTTGGTGGACAGACGGTTATGAAAACGCTTGTAATGTGCTTTAGCTTCTTCGTGGACAGTTTTCATTTTTAAGTCGGTGTGAATAGTGCTATTCGATATGTAAGGTGGAGCATTGAGTAGTTTCCTGAGGGTTAAGTTTTGAAAGGTTTGGATCTTATCGAGGTTAGATTTTTTGGCATTACCCCATAGTTGGATGCCATATGTCCATACAGGCTTTATTAGGGATTTATAGATTAGTAGTTTTGTATTTAGGTTAGTGTGTGTGTTATTATTAATGAATGTTCTGAGCAAACGAAAGCGAGCATTAAGATTTAGACGCTTAGATTTTATATGATGAGCCCAAGTTAACCTACGATCTAGGATTAGACCGAGGTATTTAACCGTTTGAGAGTTGGGAATTTGGGAGCCAAAGATGGAGACAGAAGGGCAAGGTAGAAGTCTAAGAGTGAACGTGGTATGCACAGATTTAGCTTGATTTATTTTTAGCCTCCAATTAGTGTACCAGTCTTGCATGAGAGATAGATGATTTTGTAGGTGGCTAGAAGCTGAGATGGGATCAGGACTTGTGGAGATAATTACTTTATCATCTGCATAATCAGCGACTTGAGTGTTGGGTGTGATAGGGTGGTCTGAGGCATATATATTGTAGAGCAGAGGGGAAAGAATGCCCCCTTGGGGAACACCTGCAGAGATTTTGGCTATAGATGAGAGAGTATCACCGATACGAGTGCTGAAATATCTATCAGAGAGATAAGACTTGATGATTAGAAAGAAGACCGGATGCAAAAATTTCTTCAGTTTGTATAAGAGCCCATCATGCCAAACCCTGTCAAAGGCCTGAGATATATCGAGAAAGGCACATGTGCAGTATAATTTTTTTTCTAGTGCAAATGAGATTGAGTCTACCAGTCTGTGGGCTTGATGGATTGTTGAGTGAGCATTGCGGAAACCAAACTGGGAGTCAGGAAGAATGGAATTTGACGTAACGCTTGGTAGAATACGCTTTAATAACAGTCTTTCTAGGATTTTAGAAAAGAAAGGCAGTAAACTTATTGGACGAAAAGAGGAGGTGGAATCAGGAGGTTTATTGGGCTTGGGGATCAAAATAATGATTGAGAATTTCCAAATCAATGGAAAGTAGGAAAGTCTAAGAACAGCGTTAAAAATATGTGTGAGGTGAACAATTGCTTTTTTGGGAAGGCATCTGGCAACATCAGCTGTGATGAGATCGAACCCAGGAGATTTGTTGGGAGGGTATTTATCAATCGTATATTTCACTTCATTTGGGGTAAAATGTTTGACAGGGGAGTACACTGGGAGTGGGGCATTAAGAAATGCTTCGACAGCGGTTAAATTTTGAGGAGAGTAAATATCGGAGTGCGGGACAAAAATATCAGACAGATGTTGTTTAAAAGCTTCGGCTTTATCCAAATCAGTGATTGCCATGCTGCCATCCGGCTTTTTGATTGGAGTATTTGGAGCTATAGTTTTGCAAACACGCTTTGTTGCTCTCCATAGGCTACCGTCTATAGGGGAGAGGTTTTTTAAGTAACTGGCAAAAGAGTTAGATTTGTGTTTAGTTAGTAATTTTTTGAGACTATTAGACAGTTTGTTATAAATTTGCTTATGTGAGGGAAGCCGAGAGTGCTGGTAAAGCGCTCTAGCCCTGCGTTTTTTGACTATAATCTCACGGATGTTGTCCGGGGTGAAAAAAGAATTTGAGGGGGGGGGGTGGTTGGTTTTGAAGAGGACCAAGCCGACGATTGGATAATGTTTGTAAAATTAATAACAGCTGAATCTAGGTCGTCTTTAGATTTAAGTTTGACATTAAGTTTAATACGATGATCAACAAGGTCGTGAAATTGGAGTTTATTTGTGGTGCAATTAAATAACTTTGGGGAAACAGGACGTAGAGGCGGAGAGACATTTAAAGTTAAAATTACTGAGGAATGGTCGGAATTTAGGTCTAGGATGTTAACAGTGTTACTATGAATATTATTTGGAATTTTAGCCACAAAAATATCCAAAATATCAGGATTTTTACGAACTGAGGTCGGCCAATATGTTGGACCAGGGGGGGCAAGAACTTTGAAATTTTTTTGTGATACAAAGTTGTGAAGGACTGATCCACGGGGGTTGTTAGTGCGACAGCCCCAGGAGTGGTGCTTTGCGTTAAAGTCACCTCCAATTAAAAAGTTGTTACCAACTGTGTTAAAGTAATTAGCGTAATGATTAACTGTGAGCTTGTGTTTAGGAGGGGAGTAAATAGCCGCAATGGTAATAGGAATGTTATTTAGTTTAACAGTAATTGCACATGATTGAAGATGATCGAGACAGAAATTTGGAAGGGGTTCAAAAAGGACTGTGGATTTAATTAGTATGGCAACGCCACCATGGGCTGTTCCGTCAGGATGGTTGGTTTTTAATAAATTGTACCCGGGGATATGAATGGTAGAATATTTAGTGAAATGTGTCTCAGTGATTAGGGCAATGTCGATGCGTCTGTTATATAGAACATTTTGTAGTTCGATGTCATGATTTTTTAAACCGTTAGCATTAAATAGTAGTATTAATAGAGATTTATTTGTAACTGAGTTGTAAGGCATTATGCTTTAATAAGTAACTTTTCTATTACTTTGGTAAGTAGTGACAAGAGAGGATTAATCAGAGATTTAAAATCCTCAAGGAATTTAGTGATAGTAGTATTTAAATCAGTAGTTGATTCGGAAGTCGTGTTGTTGGTAGCTCTGCCAGAGGTGGCCTGGGCATAAGTGGGGGTGTGAGCATTAGAGTGATTTGGATGACTGTCATTGGAGGGATGAGTATCTTTGACATTTGATGAGTTGGGTCTAGAGTATGTTGGTGCAAAGTTACCTTTAGGAAATGGTTTTTTGGCACGCTGGAGGTCTTTGTAGATGGTGCATCCTTTGTAGCTCGCCGGGTGATTGCCTGAGCAGAGTGCGCATTTTGGAGGATCCGAACGTGGCTTTGGACATTCAGGTGACTTATGATCGGCACCGCAACGAACACATCTCGGAGGGTAGCCGCAGTAGGTTTTGGTGTGGCCATACTCTTGGCAATTATTGCATTGACTTATTATTTTGGTCTTGTAGGGTTCTTCGACTCTAACTTTTGTATGTAAGAGCGATGTAAGTTGAAAAATATCATTTGACTGGATTTGTGGCTCCAAGTCAACGAAAAAAAGAGGAAGTGGAGCTTTAGTCACTTTGTGAAGCACGTTTGTAACACGTCTGACATGATACATGCGAATTTCAAGTTCATCTTTAATTGTGTCTGGATTCGTGGTTGGGTGCAGGTTTCGTATGACGACGCGGAGAGGCTTGTCCTCTTTTAGTTGATAAGTATGATATTCTGCTTGTTCGTCTTTTAAGAAATGGATAAGGGATCGGTATGATTCCGGGTTAGCTGTTTGGATTTTTAGACGGTCAGCGGATGCTTTACAAAAGAAGTTATCCACACCGATTAGTTCGATGAGTGCTTTTGATAGATCTAAGAAATTGCTTACACCTCTTACAAAGATCGGAGGGGGAGGTTTGAATACATCATTATGGTTGACATCATCCAGATTTGGAGGCAATGTTGCGTCAGGACCAGACTCAACCTCTTGGGAAAGGATTTGGAAACGATTTGTTGATTGGAACAATTTTGTTTTTTTGTGTGTATGTGTCTGAGAAGATTTTGAAGTAGCACTCACAGATGAAGCTTGCGAGGAGGAAGAAAGAATTCTTTTATTTTTAACCAGGGTGAAGGGATCGCTTGAATTTACATCCATTTCCAAGTTATTTTGAGTATTATCATTACCTGATTGTTTATGCGTTTTTGACTTGTGTTTGGGTTGTTGATTAGCGTTGGTGTTTTGATTGGTTTTTGTTGTCGACATATTAATTAATGAGTAAGTGGCGGTGGACAGTTATATTTATAATGAGTAACGAGACCGCCTGACGGCGGTCGGAGATAAGATAACCGCAATGAAACAGTTACGTAATAACACTGTGGCTTACGTATAACCAAATAATAATGCGTTTTGACAGTTGAACAATATACGTACTGCCTATGACAGTTTATCATGAAAGTTTTATAAAACCAAAGTTATTATAATTAACGGTAAGTTTAACACTGTGGGTAATAAGTATAACACTACTAGCATTGGAGCTAGACGTTCACTAATTAGGTAATTAGGAAGAGCGGGAGCGCGAGATACGTGCGTAACGATCGGCTGCCACCGCGGAACTATCTGTAATAAATTAAATAATTTTTCTATAACTAGTTGGTAGAGTAAAAACATTGAAATAATACTATGTACCTAACTATATAAATAAAAACTTAAATAATAATCGTAATTCGTATTAAAATAAATCAATAACTAAAAGTACAAATTTAAATCCAAAATGGTTTGGAAAAATTATCGGTCGTGATCGCTACGCAACAAGAAGCGCCAAACGTATAGCCCCGGGACTTATGATTATTAAATTATTTTTTTTTTATGTATAAATTCGTAGATTTGTATGTTTATTATTAAATTATAATAAAATATTACCATTTAACTCAGTGTATACGTTCAAATATCCGTAGTCCATACAACTATGTTCATCAATTGACATTATCCAGTCATGAACACGTTTCATTTCGTCACTCATGATTTCTGTTTGAATCAAAATATTATTATCTGGTTGAGTTATAATAACGTTCTCTAATAAAAATAATAATACAATAACTATTACATTTTTTCTAATATTTTTAATAGGTTATGAAAACTACTTAACCCGAGTTAAGTTAGTTCAAGATATTATTAAAATGAATATTTTAAGTAGGTAAATAATAATTTTGACTTACCTTTGGATTTTGGAACCATTATGCTGCGTTAAGTCCAACATTTTTTTTTTTGCACGATTGCTCGATGTCATGATGTTCAAAAATTAGGTATTATGAACAATGAATAAACGTTGAAGACGTTGAATATGAATTAAAATTATTACACACAACCAAATAATAATATTGTAGAAAATATTAATACTATTATAGCTAAGCTTAATCGCCAACTACCAAGAAGGTTATGACAAAAGTCGTACGATGTGCATCGCGATAAAACTGGTTTAGCCATTAATGATATCTCCGGACATGTTATGATTTAAAAATAGATCTATCAGTAAATATTTTTGGTCAATCATTGTAAGTCCAAAATTACATTTATCAGTTTTGCCAAATACTGTATGTCCGGACACGTTACATTTGTCCGCTTAAAATAAGCACCGATATTAATATATTTACTTAAAATAATTGTATGTCACTTTTTTTCTGGACTTATAATTTTTGTGCATTCAAAAATATGATCAGCTCGTAAAATGCCAAATATTGTTATGTAAAAATAACACACTTCTAATAATTGTGGACACTTGATATTTGGCAGAATCTTAAAGAGCATAAAGTTTTATTGATTGGACATATAAAACCAATTTTGGAAAAAATGGACATATTATATTTAGCTTTTAAGCCATCGATATCTTTTCCTTTAAATTACAATAAAATATTTTCTTATTATCTAAGTTAGTACATATATTATTTTAATTTTCATTGATTATTCCCATATTTAATAATTGTGTTATTACGTTAATATAATTATGATTAATGAATAAAATAATAATTATGTTGTTGATTATAAAAATACAATGGTTTACTTATTATATTATAATATTTTTTTTTCCATATATATATATATATATACTAGTTGCTTTAAATATTCATAATGATCTCCAACACCATCTTAAACTTTATCTTATTACTTATTATTCTCTCTTTTTTTTTCTATATTATTATTTATTATCAGTTCTGCGATAGCAGTCAACCGGTGCGCACGCGTTCTCTCTGTGCGCCTCCAATGTGTTTACTGTTCTCCTTACCTATCTCAAATTTCACGAATTTGCTCACGGGTTGTAATGTTATTCAACTTCCTTCGGTTTTGTGCGATTTTTTAATTATCTTATTCACTTGCTTCGTTACAAGCATACAACACAAATAAATATTTCGCAAACCGCCAGGTGCGTGTATACGCGTTATACCGTATACGTCGTTTCTTATCAAGTGCCGCCGCGGCGGCCTTGTTGTAATTGTAATTACTATTATATTAATAAATACGCTATCGCTGTGCACCCAGAAAAATACTTATCAATATCAATGAAAAAAGTATATAAAACTAAGAAAAAACGGGTATGATTTGGAGCCTATGATATCGAGTCATTGAAATAAAACATAATATATATTAATAATATATATATTATATTAAGGCTAAATAAATTTCGTTGAACCAATGTCTTACTTCATTAATTATAATTCAATAATCCATAAATTTAGGGCGGGTTGCATAAAGAACAGTCTGTAAATATTTTAACGAATCTGTAACTTATTCATTCATAACAATTTGATGGAGTGTTAAAAAAAAAATGAGTTGCATAAAAAGATTTGTATTTTTTTGATAACCGTGGTTACCAAATAAATTATACCACATTTTATTTGATACATTTGAATAATGATAACAAAAATGATATAAATTATTATATTATTATTACAATGAATACGAAAAAACCTATATAAAATACGAACAATTTCAGGTCTTTCTATGTCAACATACTTTTTTTCCTTTTTAGACCATCTACGAACCACATCAACTTCCCCAGATGTAACAATGTTTGAACCTAAATGCACTGGTTTGTTATCATACCATTTGAGTAAGCCTATATTGTAGTTGTTCGGTTGGTCTGTGGTTATTTCAAACGATGTTCCTCTTCCCAATTCTCGCATCAATTTATCAGACAAAAAAGGTGGTTTGGCAAACCAATTGACCCTGATTGTACCAACAGCGTATATTTTATCGTGCAGTAGTTTTTCAAAAAGCCCATAGGACGAGAAATAATTATCAAAAAATAGAAAATGACGATTTGGTTTTATGTTTTCGGTTAGACGTAAAACAACTGAGCCTCCAGAACCATACGTTTTAATATTTTCAGGGTCTAATTCGGAAAAACCTTGAAAAAGAAACAAATTGTAAGCCAAACCACTTTCTCCACATAACAGAAAAATCTTGATTCCCCATTTTATTGGCTTATTTTTTACATATTGTTTGATACACAACTTGCCTTTAAAAGGTACCATTTGCTCATCCACACAAATATTTTTTTCCACGGGTAGGCTTTTACATTTTCGTAAAAAACTATCACACAGAGGTCGAACTTTTATAAACTTATCCTTGTTACCTGGTGGTATATCATTGTTATCAATTACGTGAAAATTAGTTCTTAAATTAAAAAATCGATTTCGGCTCATATTATCAGCTATCAGATGCACAAAAAATCTTTTTTGCCAATACATGCGTACACGGGAATATTTCAGGCATCCCATTAGCATGTGTATACCAATTAGCGTTTTTATCTCATGTTCGTCGGTGAGCTTGAACTTTGAGCCCAAATTTTTTTTAGTTGCGTACAAATTAGTATTAAATGCTATTTTTACAAAAATATCGTCCTCAAAATATTCAGAAAAATATTGTATGGGAGTTTTAAGTGTATCAATATACTCAATTTCTATATCTTCTAAATTAATAGTAGGTGGCTCGAATGGTTTTTGTACCCAATGAATGTCACGTTTATTTGTATTTATGAAATCGGGTTCAACCTCC
This sequence comes from Nasonovia ribisnigri, assembly GCA_027563435.1. NCBI lineage: Eukaryota > Metazoa > Arthropoda > Insecta > Hemiptera > Aphididae > Nasonovia > Nasonovia ribisnigri. The sequence goes on along the minus strand of JANEHU010004295.1, from coordinate 33,762 downwards.
TCTATATCGGGCCCAATGTCCGAGGATAAATCGTCAAAATCATTTAACAATTGATCAAACTCATCGATTGGAAAACAATTATCATCTTCCAATTCGTCGATTTCACTACCTATATCAGACACATCGCCATCTCCCAAAAGAGCCAGAATATCACCATCACTTAACATTTTAATTTATTGTTTAGACTAGGTACAATAAAAATGAATAGGTATAACGGATATAAAATATTTAATAACGAACTGTAATGTAAAATATTAAATAATATTTCATTAATCAGACATAAACGAGTTGTCATAGGTGTGTGTGTGTGTGTGTATATAATGTGTCATATTATCATATTTTAATAGTTTTTATTAGCACATTATTTATTGTTGTTGATAAAAATTAATAATTACTCAGTGCATAAAAAATATGGGTGCTATTTTTGACGCGGAACGTTCCGAATCCGAAAGAATGACGTCGTAGAGGCCCAGCGTACACCACAGTGTACTTCGTTACCAACGGTTGTAAAGTATAAATAAACCACTAGATGGAGGTAGAAGTGATATTTTTTCAATATTTACAATGTCTTTGACTATAGGAAAAATCAACGGAACGATAAAAATACTAGAAACACTAGAAAAAAAATGATAAAAATCCAAAATTTTCTTATCAAACTTATTCAATTTTTTTGTGATAAAACAAACGTAACTAATAGTTATAACACATTGAATTAACATGTGATTATATTTTTCGATATCTGCACAAGTTCTACTTGATAATAAGACAATGACAGCCAATATATCTTAATTTAATCAAGTGTCGTAATTATTAATAGTTACGGTACACTACAGTGTACTTTGGGTCTGAAAGGGTTAATGATGATAAACTTTGAACATCGATTTCTTCAGTTTAATTAATTTTTTGATTATATAGGATCTTTGCAACTACAACTGCTTAAATCGATATTTTATTATCATTATTATTGTTATCGTTGTTTAATTTTACGAGATTTCAACATTTTCGAAAAAATAAAATAACTATAGTACTATGACAAAAGTCATAAGTATTTATTCGTCATAAAATGGTCTATCAGAAAAATATAATTTCATAAAGTTTGGGTAAAAATTAAAGGGTAAATAGACTTATGTTCAAAATAGAAACCACTGTAATTACGGTATTTTGGATTATCACAATATACATTTTTTCGAAGTAATTTAGAAAAAAAATATCCATCGTACTATGACAAAAGATATATTTTGGAGGGATATATTTTGATAGAAAAATCAGAAAAATCGAATATTATAATTATTATCATAATATTGTATCACAGATTATATCTATCTCCGATTAATTTTCCCCCATACTTTTGTTTACCAAGTTTGGCAGCACTGACTGACGTGGGATTATGTTGGTAGGTGGGATAGATTATGCCGTGTGGGATTTAACACCGAGCTGGTATGTTTCTTTTCCGTTCTGAACTCGAACTATAAACACGTATGAATGTATAGTCTACGTTTCTTCGTTTCATGTGAGTATCACTTGTATAGCCCCGGACTTATGGTTATATTCTTGACGACTTGTTGTGTAAAACCACCTTAGGTGAACCTATAGGTCGTTATAGGGTGGCTCACACTTATAATATATAATCATTGCAACTTTGAATTTTCATAACTTTTGAATGAACGAGCGAGTGACCACGTTGCCAATAAATGTGGTTTTACATAACAAGTCGTCAAGAAGTTAATAAATAAATAAATATTCCACGTAGGTGGTAGGTAGGTACATAGGCAGAAAATCCCACTCAGAATCGTTTTTCTTATACAATGATATATCGTCGGCTAATAGGCCAATTGATGTAACCCTCAATTTTTCGAATTTCAGGTTATGATTGAAATATATTGTTATAGAGAAAATACACATTGTGGCCAAATATTGTAACCCTCAGATGATTAATTCCAGTTTAAATTCAACTTGATTCATTTTTTTTTAGTGTAAGCCACGACGTAAATATCAATATTTTCAAACAATTTTTTCTTCAGCAAGCCAATTACTGTAAGCCTACAGCATAGCTATGTATAGTATTTTAAGTCGTCTATAATATTATAGGCAGGGGTGGATAGGTAGTATTTTTGTTACAGGGAAATATTTTAAGGGCCCCCAAACTAAAAAAAAAATTTGATTGCTTCACTCGCATTACCTACATATACTTCTATAATTTTGTTACAAAAACTATTCAAATCATTTAAAACAACTTTAGTTAATCATTTACAATTTAATTATAATATTTTAGATTCTGAGCGGAGCGATGAATGTATTGGTATTTGGTTTTACAATGATGTGAGTTTTTTATTATTTTTTTTTTTTTTTAATTACAAACGTATTATAGATTGAAGTTGGAAACTATACTGATTTAATTGTTTTCAGATTATTTATTAAATTAATAGCAGACAGCAGTATGCATTTCCGTAGATGTGTGGCATTGGTGGTCCGGGAGTTTACCGCTTACAGCCTTAAACTCCCGGTCACCAGTGTCACATGTGACATGATTTTACATTACATTGAAGAGGTTCACCACTTTAATGAATTAGCCCAGTGCACCTTTATAGCCCTTTGCGGAGTTGAGTGTAAATCACCAAAAGGTGTCCTAACCGTGGTCGATTGGGTTAGAAACCCGCGACGTCTAACTTCTGTAAGTTCATAATTTTTAAATAATTAATGGCCTCATAGTTGTAACTATTGTATTAAATAGTCATGTTTGTTCTAGATCCTTTTTGAAGGTACCGCAAAGGTCAACAACAAAAATTTAGATGGGGAGTTGGGGGTTTATCCCCCCTACTCCCCACAAACAACATGGGTGGCACCGATAAATAGGGAGAAATTTCCGCCAAGTCATGAAACCCTCGCCAAAATTCGTGGTACCTTGGGTGATTACGATCACCCAAGGTACCCGAATTTCAATTTACCAAAAATTGACAAGGTATTTTAGATTGCCTTGTTTATAACATAGAATCTACCTACATAATCTAATTAAATGTTTTTTAAATTATGTTTTATAGCCTGAAAAAAAAAGAAGGCGGCGGATACCTATTAACTTAGAAGTAAGAATTTTATAATTTTAGTTCAATATTATATCGAAAATTTCAAATTAAGCTATAATTTAATATTTTTTTTTTCTAGCTTGACCTACAGGAAAATAATGAGAAGAAAGCTATTGAAAATCCCCCCCCTTCCCCCCCATCCCAATCAAAGAATTCACCTCTCCCCGGCCCATCCCACTCTTCCCCCACATCTCCCCACATCTTAAATTGGTCCCTTTCCTCCTCCCCCCTTAGTTGTCCCCTTTTTAGTGTTGAAGACCTCCCCCACATCCCCCCTGGCGATTCCTCCTCTGTTCCCCTCCCCCCCATCACCCCCTCCCACCCATCACACCATTCCCCCCTCCCCCCCCCGCCATTCCTCCCATGTTCCCGTCCCTCCTATCCCTGGCCCATCCACCGAGGGGACGCCAGGAGTCAAAACAGACACAATATCTCCTGGCTTTAATCCAGGAGATGCTGTGAATGTTTTGACTTCTGGTAATCCCTGGTTGGCTGGAATTGTTGAACAAAATGATGGGGAAAATTTGAAATATTTTCATCCATTCTTGAAACAGAAGAAAATATTTCAAATTCTCCATCAGTTTGTTCAACCATTCCAGCCACAATGGCTGGATGGGAACTTTAAACTTTTGAAGCGGGAAAAGAAGGAGAAATTAGGAGCGGCCAAGATAAAGGTAAAGAAGTATGAACTAGCTCTTTACCAATATCTTGGCCAGCAACAATAGTTTCCTTCTTTTCCCCTTCAAAAGTTTAAATTATTCCCCCCCCCCCCGTTTTTTGTATCTGTAAATAATGTAAATAATGTAAATAATGTAAATAATGTATATATAAATGTGTATAATGTATATAATGTATATATAATGTAAAGTGTAAATATGTATATAATGTATATATAATGTAAAGTGTAAATATGTATATAATGTAAAGTGTAAATATGTATACAAAGCTGGGCATTAACGAGTTAAAAAGTTAAAGTTATTTTGATTTTATTGTTAATTTATCTAGCTGTAATTTTTTTTATCGATCAAAAGCCTGATCATGCATTTATAAGTTAATTATATACCATATATATATACATATTTCAATTAAAAAAATGAAAGTAAAGATTTGTTTCCGAACTGTAATAGTTTATTAGTTTATTAGTCTTGCTTTCTATGAATGTCAATAAAATGTTATTTGTTGGGTAAAATAGCTTGAAAATTTAATACAAGGCTCCTACTATATTGTTACAATGACATTTGAAAATTATTAAAGCATTTTCAGCAGTTAAAATATTGAAAAATACGGAAAAATCACGAAAATTAGCAAATTATTTTGAGTTGAGAATTCATAAACATTTTTCTAAATTTATATAGTTTAGTTGAGAAATACAGTTTTTTATACTACATTTGGTGCGCAGAGTTAAAAAACAACGTATTCACAGCTATGTGTAAGCAGCCTGGACTTAAACGAAAATCTATAAAAACCTATTTTTTTTAATATTGCATATATCGACTTGATTTTTTTTTTAAAATGTTCGGAATGGTATTCTTACTCATATTTTACCGTTGGAAAATTTTTATCAACCCTAAGACCGAAATTATGGGGTGAAAATGACGTTAATTTGGATCGTCACAAATTATTATGGTTCGTAGTAATTAAAAAAATAAAATAACTATAGTACTATGACAAAAATCATATGTATTTATTCGTCATAAAATGGTCTATCAGAAAAATATAATTTCATAAAATTTGGGTAAACATTAAAGGATAAATAGACTTATGTTCAAAAAAGAAACCACTGTAATCACGATATTTTGGATTATCACAATATACATTTTTTCGAAGTAATTTAGGAAAAAAATATCTATTTTACTATGACAAAAGTAATTTGGTGATTACAATATTCATACATTCATATTGGTTAATTTAATTGTGTTAGTATAATAATACAATATATTTGTTCCTTTAAATACAATAAAATATTACCTTAATATCTAAGTTAGTATATATATATTATTACGATTTCGATTACTCCCATGTTTAATAATTGATAAAAGAATAATTATATTATTGAATATAAAAATACAATGATTATTAAATCCTTATTCTATTACAATATTTTATTATTATATATATTTTTATTATTTTTTCATATATATAATTACTAGTTACGTTATATATTTAGAATGATTTCCCAACACTAATTTAACTTTATCTTATTATTTACCTCTTTTATTATTATTTTTTTTTTTATCAGATGTTTGTTATCACACCAAACTTAGTCCCCAGATCTACTTCACTATTCACATCTCATGTAAAATATAATCTGCGACCAACTTTACTATGACCATCCTCTTACTATTTTGAGTCTCTATCTTACCCACTTGAACAGTTGGTTGGTCTCTTATAACTTTCAAATTCTCAAAGTATTTAAGCGAGTCACCAATTATTCAAATGTTATATTCATCACTTCCTCGTATCTTTTTGAACTACTATCCTGTTTCTCTTAACATTACTATATTAATTTTCATTTCCCTATATATATATTTATCTATATTTTTTTTTTTCTTACACCTATTTCCCTAAAATCGTACGTATTACTGAAAATGACTCGTCAGCTCCACGTATCCCTGCTTCTTCTGAACATAGTCGAATATACACTTTGTAAGTCTTACATCCGTTTTAGGATCATGTGCATATGTTATCCTATGTTTTTTAGAACAGATCATTCCGTGTGTTTCCTCTAAGTTCAATAATCGTCCGTTTTTATTGAAATTTCCTATTTCCCATTCGAAAATTATTTTCTTATTGTTTAGTTTTTCTAGTTGTATCGTAAATGTATGGTTATTGGTCTTATCGTAACAGGTTATGTTAAGGATGGGAAAATGATCTATTTCTAATCTTTTTAGTATGTTTTGATCGGAATGTCCATTCCACAGTACTATTATATTAATTTTGTCCCCCTTACTAATGTAATTTTCTATGAACACCGGGTTCAAATTGTTTAACGTGGACCTCAAACTTTTGTCCATCTGTGCCAAACAAGCTTCTCTCAGCACCTCCTTGCACTTGAAGATCCTTTTTATTTCTTTCTTGGCCAACAGTAGTTCATGAACTTTCATTTCTCTTACTTGTTCATGAAGTGGCAAAAGTAAAGGTCGTCCCTCAAGCTTTCGGATTTTGCACTTGTCCAAACTATTTGACATTGCTCCCGAAATTACCACCATGCTTGTCCTATTTATCATGGAAAACTCAAAATCCATGATAACGAACTTGTGTGTGACACTCCTTCTGTTATAATATTCGTCATTATTTACTTGTTTTAATTATCAATGTTAATTGCTATAATATAATCTTACATACTATTAATTGTTATACTTATTATAAAAATTTTTCTTTATTTTTAGTTATATTATTATATTATTGTACTCTTTTTTTTTTACTTAATCATAGGTGGTATATTTTCCACCTTTGGATTTGCCTGTCTAACTTCGACAACTGGGATTTCCCGTATAGGTTCCGTTTTTTGTGTTTCCACGTAGAACTTACTTCTACTTAGTGGTACCATATCATACTTTGGTTGGTTCACGGGTGCCCATGAACTTAATTTACATTTATATGTTACATATATAAACAATAGTAACATAACTGAAATAATAAATAGTCCCAATGTCACATATAACAGATAACTATGAGTATTGTCCCTTGTTTCATTTCCCGATTGTCTCAATATTTCGTCGTTTATCATACCTTGCACCTCGTCTAAGGAATGTGCCATTTCATGTATATTACTCAATTTACTCGGATCGTAATTAATTTTCATTTTTGGTAATTTGATATCCTTTATTTTCTCAGGTACCGTAAATATTAATTTTCCCGCACCTACCTGTGGTATGAAATTAACATAATATTTTGATTTTATATCCCTCGTTGGGTTAAGTATTATATCCTCCCCGTAAGCTCTACATTCTTGGTTTAATGTTATTAATCCTTGATTTTTAATTTTCAATATAAATGGTTCCCGATTGCCCTGACATGTTACTGTCAGTGTTTCCCCCTTTGTGGTGTAAATCCACGCATTCATATATTTTAATTTGTGAAACATATTTTTCGATAAAATCATTATACCTGTTTCACAAGTTTTTGGTAATACATCCGGATTTTTAAATAATGATATCTCACATGGTTGCCTATTTGATTCGTGCTGTATTGGTTGGAATTCCGGACAAATAGTGAATATTTCTGTTTCACTACAATGTAATAATTGCGTTTCCGTGAACGTTGTGTACTGTTTACGATTCTTAGTTATTCCCACGAATTGAAACTCAGGTTTCAAAATCACACTGTGTTTTGTATCAATTTCACCATTTATGACTGTCTCTATTGGTTGGGGAATCGGCAAAATTCTATAAATTGTCAATTCCAATTCCGTAATTAATGGTATTTTAATATTAAAAACAATTTGACTTCCACTGTAGAAAACTGCCATCTTAGTGATTTTACTTAATTCATATATCTCATTTGGATTCGTACCCATGGGTAAATTTAAATTAATTGGTAAATTTAGTTTTACTTGTATCAAATTATTCGATAATTCGCGTGGTGTCATTAAACTCGGGTGTATTACGCCTGACCTTGCTGCCGTGATTATCGCGCTAATAGTCGACGTTTCGTACGCATACTGTGTCAATAGTGCCGTAAATATACTATGTATCCTGTTTGATAACTCGAGTGTTTCTAACGTTTGTGTATTATTTATTAATTCACTAATTTTTTCACTTATTACATTTTGTTTTTTCCCCAATTCCAAGTATAGTTTATTTATTTCAACCGACGCGGCACTTATACTAGTTATTGCTGTTTTTACGACGGTTGTTTGATTTCTCAACACATGAATCATTCGTTCATTAGTATTTTCTATTTTACCTATTTGTTCGACTGTCTCCCTAGCACAATCGTCATCACATACCCCGAATAGTGTTTTCATCGCGGACCCCATGAAATTCATTAGTCCCCGTTTTTTCCTAATTGGACCTGTAGTGGTCTGTCCAGTAGTTTCCGTTTCATATCTACCTATTGATTCGTACATTTTTTCTCTATGAATTGAAATTTCTTTAAACATAGTTTTTAGAATATTATCGAATCTCGAACAAATTTCATACGCTGACAATTTGTCTTTACATCGGTTAGTCATTACACCTATCTCATTGTATAACTTATCGTGTCTATCATCATAGTTTTTAACGGTAAATACGTAATCAGCTGCCAATTCGCACCTGTTAACCTGACTATTCCGTTGTTTTCATAATACATCATTGTTTGATTATTAAATTCTTCCACCGTATATGGAAGTTGTCCTTGAACGAATGTTATTAAAATAAACCTAAAATATATATATACATATTAATATTGGTTTCCAATAATTTTTCTCTATGACACGTAACCCAGGTATTCTCCTCTTGGTTCCGGTCCTTTCAAATACGCTATTCGACTGTTACAGTCCATTAAAAACCTCATCCATTTGTCATCCTTCGGCCATGTCCAGGCTCTATCCCTAGTTTCACTGAAACTTTTTATCGCAGAGCCCGCCATACGCTCGAATAATTCTAATTGTTCTACAGTTTCGCTTCCAGTGAGATTCGGAGGTTGCTCGTTCCAATAGAATATAGTCGCAACACCCACCGGTCTCCTCCTGGTTGCTCTACAGCACACAATAGAATTTTATACGTTGTTATTTTCATAGCATAAGCTTGTTTCGTTGTTTTTTTTTTCCTCTACATTCAACCCTATATTAATTTTAACCTATAAAATTTTTATATATATTTTTCTCTTTTTGCTTAATATAACCTAATTTTAAATTACCTAATTCCTTTAGTTAACTTAGTCTAAAAAATTTTTTTTTTAAATTACTTATTTAATAATAAAATTTTTTCCCTTTTATTCTACTTCCTGTAATGCCACATTTTCGTGATCATCTTCTTCTGGATTTGTATTTCTATGACTAGTTCTATCTCCGCACTTGTATTGGTATATTATATATATTAGTACGATAATTATTACTAATATTGCTATACCCGTAGCTATTATTATCTCATAATGTAATATGGTTACGTTATTTTCCTCAACTTTTATTATGGTGTGGTTTGCTACAGTACTAAACCTTTGTCCGTAGTTTTCTGGTGAATGTAATTTTGGCATCTTCCGGAGAATTTCTAATCGTTTTTTCCAACGAACATTTTCTCTTGCTTTTCTTTCCTCATCGGTTTCGGGTTCCGGTAAACTTGTGTTACCTCGGGACTTAACCATTTTAACTAAAATGTCATACGGATTTATTGTTGGTACGACTTCTTCCAACGTCGTGTTTGTTGTTATAATAAGTTTTATTCCGTCCCTTGGCCTAAATTCCTGCCTTGTTTCGCTACTCTTCTTGTCTATTTGTTTTGATTTTTCAATAATTATCGGTCCAGTACTTCCTCCACTATTATTACTCTTTATGTTAATTGTACAGAATTTTTGTAAATAGAATGTCCTTGGTGCGTTAAGTACACCCTCCAAGTTTATTATCGGACTCATTGATAATTCACATTTTATTTGTATCGCACTCACATTATTCTTTTTATAATCAAAATCTGGTACGTAGAACTCGTCGTCAAATTCACCTGTGACATTAGCGAGTTCCCTAATTCCGTTGCACTTACATTCCAATATTTTTTCTGAAGCACTGTCGTCACAATTTCCAAGTCCTTGTATTAGCATTATAACCAAACACCTATAATTTTTTATTTATATTCTTTTTTTTTTATTGTTTCCATATTCCGTTTATAGCGTTAAGCGAACCTCAACCACTATATCTATTAGGAACCGTGTTATCCTCTATACCATCTATATCTATATATACACTTATAATTATATTTTTTTTTTTATTTTACTATAAATTGTTTTTCTCATTTTTATAATTCCGTGTCATTTTCCCTATCATAGTGTTCAAATTCACAGGACACTACTAAAATAGAAAAAACTAATCATATAGATTTATTGTATTTAAGAGAGGATATTGATAATAAAGGACCTTATTGTTGGATTAAAGATTTATGGAAACTAGTAGGAAGTCAAGTTACAAAAGATGGTCAGTTATAAAAGATTTTTATGTAAAATGTGTTTAAATAGTTTTGATACAGAAAATAAGTTAAATGACCATAAACATTATTGTGCTAATAATAAAGCTGCTAAATTGGTTCTACCAGAACCCTATAATAAAACATTAAAATTTAAAAATTATAATCATTCATTAAGAGTCCCTTTTGTGATTTATGCTGACTTTGAATGTACACTTCAACCAATATATACTTGTCAACCAAATGATACAGAGTCTTTTACAAAATGTTATCAGAAACATATACATAATAATTTTTGTTATTTTATTAAATATAGTAATGGTGATTATAAACCTCCTGTAGAATATTCTGGTCCAAACGTAGCTCGAGAATTTTTTGAATGTATGAAAAATGAAGAAATACTTATTTCTGCAATATATGATAAAATAGTTCCTATGGAAACATTGAATGCAGAAAAATTAAATAACCATTATAATAAATCTGATAAATGTCATATTTGTGAAAGATATTTATCAGATTTACCTCCAATGTTAGAAAAAAATTTTTAAATAATTAAAGGTGTTATTGAATATTGCAAACAATTAAAAATATTTCAAGACGATGATGTTAAAAATTAAAATTATATAAAAAAAAAGCTTGTAAAAGAATTAGAAAATAAAAATAAAAATATGAGATAAGTTCGCGATCATGACCACTTGACAGGAATATATAGAGGAGCGGCTCATTCTATATGTAATCTTAATTACCAAAATCCACGTTTTATTCCAATTGTTTTTCATAATCTTTCAGGTTATGATTCCCATCTATTTATAAAAGAATTTGGGAACGATTATGAAAGAATAAAATTAATCCCAAATAATGAGGAAAAATATATTTCTTTTTCAAAAATGATGCCACGTGTAATATCTAGAAAAGGTAAAGACAAAGACTACAAAGACATAGTAATATTTACAGAATTAAGATTTATTGATTCATTCAAATTTTTACCTAGTTCTTTAGACAAGTTAACAAATAATTTAAGAAATGATTCGAAATTCAATTTAAGAAATAAATTTAAAGAACTTAGTAAATTTTTTCCTAAAAAACATTTAGATTTAGTTACTAGAAAGTTAGCTTATTAGAAGAAAAATTTAATGAAACTTGTTTACCTCCTATAGAAAAATTTTATAGTTCTCTCACTGATAAAAATATAACAATAGAAGAATATAAAAACTCACAAAAAATCTGGAAAGTGTTTAATATACAAAATCTTCGTGAATTCACTAAATTATATAATAAGATTGATGTTTTATTATTAGCAGATATAATAGAAAATTTTAGAGACATTTCTTTAAAGAATTATAAATTAGATCCTCTGTGGTACTACACTACACCAGGATTTGCATGGGATTGCATGTTAAGAATGACAAAAGTAAAATTAGATTTATTAACAGATGTAGATCAAATATTGATGATCGAATCTGGAATCAGAGGTGGTTTATCTCAATGTAGTCAAATATATTCAAAAGCAAATAATAAATATATGGGGGATAAATTTAAAAAAAAGGAGGAATCAATATTTTTACAATACTTGGATGCAAATAATCTTTATGGGTGTGCAATGAGTAAATATTTACCTACTGGAGATTTCAAATGGGTTGATAATATGAATAATTTTGATGTAATGAATATTTCTGACAAATCGCGTAAAGGTTATATTTTAGAAGTAGATTTATCTTATCCTAAAGAACTTCATGATCTACATTCAGATTTCCCTTTAGCACCAGAAAGACATTTTGATAACAAACAACTCCCAAAATTATTAACAACTTTGTATGATAAGAAAAAATATATAATACATTATGAAACTCTAAAATTATTTATTAAACTAGGTTTAAAATTAGAGAAAATTCATAGAGTGTTAGAATTTAGTCAATCTCCTTGGTTAAAAGTTTATATTGATTTTAATACTACCTAATCTTAGATCAGAAGCTAAGAATGAGTTTGAAAAAGAATATTTCAAATTAATGAATAATAGTGTTTATGGACGTACTATGATGAATGTTCGAAATCATGTTGATATAAGATTATGTACTAATGCATTCAGCTTAGACAAATTAATTGCAAAACCAAATTTTGATAAACGGATAATTTTTACAGAAAATTTAGCTGCAGTACATATGAAAAGAACACAAATATCTTTCAAACAACCAATATATATAGGAATGTGTGTTTTAGATTTATCTAAAATGTTAATGTATGATTTTTATTATAATATTATAAAGAAAAAATATGGAAATAGAGTTAGATTGTTATATACAGATACAGATTCACTAATATTAGAAATAAAAACTAATGATTTTTATCAAGATATGAAAATTATGTTAGATCATTTTGACACTTCAGATTATTCAAAAGATAATATTTATGGTTTACCTTTAGTTAACAAAAAAGTCTTAGGCAAGTTTAAAGATGAGTTAAATGGAAAAATTATGACTGAATTTATAGGTTTAAGATCCAAATTAGATTCACATCGAATCTTAGATACTGAAAAAGAAATAAAAAAGCTAAAGGTGTTAAAAAAAATGTTGTGGAAAATAAAATATGTTTTAATGATTTTGAAAATTGTTTGCTAACAAAAGAATAAAAATATGTTAAACAAAATTTATTTAGAACTAAGAAACATGATATTTTTACTATAGAACAAAACAAAAAAGCTCTAAGTGTTTATGATGATAAAAGATTTATTTTGGACAATGGTATTGATACATTAGCTTGGGGACATTATACAACAGACATAGATAGAAATGATTTTGTAAACCATCTCAATCATAGACCTTATACTAATAGACAGGAGATTAGTGTCGGCGGAGCGTGGCAATATAGAGGGCACTCGTTCTTTACTCGTTTACTCGTATACGGTAGTACGGTACCGTACACTGTATAGCGCATTGATATGATACCAGCGTCTGCGTATTATCACTACAACGATGGACTGAATAAACAAATTAATTCGTTTTAGTTTAGTTTACTTTACTACTTAATAAGTAATAAGTAATAACTGACACCAAGACTTAGCATTAGAAAAAAGTTTACTAAACTAATAACATTAACAAATGATTAAAAATAAAATTGTAAATGAGGAAGTACCTATATAATAGTTAAATACTGTGTGCAATGATATAATATTAATAAGTGTTAAAATTGTACATTATTTATAAGATTTTCTTTTTATTGTATTCAAAACAGATATAAATTAATTTTGTTATTATTTTTAATTGTAATCTTTGATCATATGAATAAAATTTTAATATTTTGTTATCACATATTTTAATAATTATTCCGTACTCAGGAATCGATATTATAGTGTAGCTGTACATAATATTATAGTATAATATTGTATATTATTACAGTATACAATAATTGTAAATATACACGCCTGCTGTCAAGACGGGCTACATCACTGCGACATGTTTCCATGCTTCTCATAATGCTAGCATTATAGGCAATTCATGTCTATTAGTATAAGGTCTATGATCTCAATACACTAATTAGAAATCAAAATCAAAAAGATTAGAAAAATATTTTTGTACCTACATTGTTTTCTTTGCGATCTTATTCTGATAAAATAGGAGCTGCGCCAGGACTGGTACACATATTCTACTTATGTTGTATGTGTTTATAATTAGGTATATTCACATTAGAGTCATAACTAATATATAAACATGACGTTAGTATCAATTTAAAGTTTAACCTGCAGTTTTTTAGTAATTTGAGATGGTTTTTTTCGTAATAACTGAATAAGTGTTTATAAATGTATATTAAGATATTAAGAATAAGTAGGTATACAAAACAAATTTAATTTAGATTTTAATTATAATAATCAAATTCGAACACGCATACGTATAATATAATTAATAAGCACAACAGCAAAATCGAATAAACTGTGAACTGTCCAAATTATATATAATGAATCGTACCTAATTCATGCTATAGACAGTTAAAATGTATTGCATTATTAAATAATGTTTTTAGTAGGTACAGTATAAGTAAAATAGGATAGGTACTATAGAATCTATCTAGATCTACGTAAATTTTTAAGCTCCATTGTTTTTTATTCATCTCGAAATGCAGTTGGACTCAAAAATACTAATACAATATTATATCGTAATAGGTATTCCTAACGACCACGAGTATACAAATAACTTTTGAATATTAGACGGTGCTAAATAATTAATATTTGTCTTCCATTGTCTCATATAGTTCAGATCACTGAATTTAATTGAAATTAATTTAATTAGCACCTGCTATTTAGTAATATCAGAAAAATAAAATATGTGCGTTAAATACATAATATTATACTGCTATACCGATATGTAATATTGGCGCTATAGACTATAATACAGTCGTGCTATACAATTATTTTTACCTACATATTACTTATAGTCTATACTTATTGTAATATAATTGAATTACCGTATAATTGAAATATTTAATGGTTTGTAATCAGGCCCGTATTTAAGGGGGGGTTCGGAGGGGCAATTGCCCCTGGCGGCAATATAAAAATTAGGTTTAGGGGCGACAAAATATTGAAATGGTCAAAAATGTAAAATTTATTTATAAAATTTTACTTAAGAGGACGCTACCCATGCATTTGTTGTTTCTGTCTTACACACGCATGACATAGCAAAATGTTGTTCACTAGTTTCAATAGTATGCTGTTAGTTTTGATACTAGAGGCAATTGACCTATTATCAAACTTTTAGGTAAGAACATTATCTGTGCTTAAGCGTTGGCTTTTATTCGATATTTTAATTTTCAAGCGAGATATGAGAATTTTTATTTTTTGGCATTTCACATACCCATATCTTGCTTGAAAATTAAAATATCGAATAAAAGCCAACGCTTAAGCACAGATAATGTTCTTACCTAAAAGTTTGATAATAGGTCAATTGCCTCTAGTATCAAAACTAACAGCATACTATTGAAACTAGTGAACAACATTTTGCTATGTCGTGCGTGTGTAAGACGGAAACAACAAATGCATGGGTAGCGTCCTCTTAATGAGTATAATACAAAAATGTAGAATGAAATATAATAATTTATAATTAGTATAAATGTATAGTAAAAAATAACTTTAATAATATAATTACACCAATAATAGATTTTGAATGTACCTAATAAAGTTTTAACAAAGTTATCAATAGTTATCTAATATATAAAACTTGTTTTCAACTGGAATGTCAATAAAATGTTTTGGGTATATTGATGTTGTAAACATATGATTCGTATTTAGTTCTATGAATCGTAATCTATGGAAAATACATACTAAAAATAGAAAATGTACAGTGATGGTGGACGGTGATAATTAGTTACGAGTTTACGACTGTCAATTGACAATTTATTGCATTGCTGTTATTACTTACTAGTTACTACTGTGGTCTGTGTCTGTTTACTGTTACCAATCTGTGGTTAATATATTACGTATTTACGTGTGTATATTCAAACTATAGGTAAGCATTAGTAGTTATTATAATTTATTTAATAAAAATAAATTGTTTTAAATAATATATTGGTTAATGGTTATAACCGAGTTTTAATTTACATTAATGTAACATTGTAACTATATTAACTACTACAAGGGTAATATCAATAAAGTAACATTTTTTTTTTTTGGCGGGGGGGGGGAGTGGCAAATTTTATGTTGCCCCTGGCGGCAATTTTTGTTAATACGCGCTGTCTGCAGTCTGCAATTCTGCATTTATTATTTAATATTTTCCATGTCCACTGTCCGCACGAGCAAGTCCGAGACGTCGAAACTAAACCGTAGACAAGAAACTCAAACTCGTTATAGAATATAGGTAATACATAATAATCAATTATTTTGTTATGAAATCGAAAGTTCAAGTATTTGGCACTGCGACACTATTATTATATGCTCACTGCGATACCTATATGGACACATCACACATGGAGTTATAAATGTTGTAAGTATATAACATAATCAATATTATTATTGTTGCTATACCTATACCTACTTATACTACTGAATAATAATAGACGTATTCATGTCCGATCGCTTTGGTTTTTGCTGTTATGCATCAACTTTTATTGTCATGATTTGTAAATCTTCATTTGTACAAATTTAATTTTTAGTGAAATATCAAAAATTAAATTTAAGTTACTGACAACAATTAATGAATCCTAGCATATACCTACAAGTAAAACACTAAGACATAGCCGCTTTTTACCTATAATGATTAAACTTTATTGGTATATTAATTATAATTTATTTATACATAACCATATAATTATGTTTACATACAATATTTTTATTTCAGCTAGTTGTTGCACATACAGTGTGATCCCTTTTAAAGGTAACACTAAATAATTCTGTCCAGTGACATCGGATTAATATGCGGTTTTCGGGAGGGGATAGGGAATACATAAATACACATTTCTTGATGATTTTTACATTTTTAGATCTTTTCGTGTGCGCATGCGCAATACAACTTGCATTTTTTTAAATGGCAACAGGTGTTTTTAATACCAAATTCGGATAGACCGAATTTTTTTAAGTCGATTTGGTCCTTTTTACCATAGCTCTAAAATCAAAATTGACCAAATGGCAACCAGTTAAAGTTTTGATTAAAATTATTGAATTTTTCAACAATCATACTAGAATTTTTCGAATTATTATGAAATTTTAAGTATTTTTTTTATTTCCGTAGGTTTGCAGATATTATTAAAATCATTTAAATTTAATTTTGAGTACCTAATTAATTAACCTCAATTAGACGTAAATGTTCGTTAATTTACTAGGTAAGAAACAATTAAAATAATTAACACAATTTTTTTATAATTTTAATCATTTCTATTATTTATTTGGACAAACAAATTTCTAATAATTATCTAATAAATTGTTCAAAGTTTAGCCCATCATTCTCCATGCATGATTGAAATCGACGAATCACTTCTCTTTGAGTAGCTGCTAATATCTGTTCCCTTTTAAGTTCTGCACAAGCATTCACAATTTTATTTTTTAGATCTTGAATATTTAAAGGTGGAGTTGAATACACTACATTCTTCAAATGTCCCCACAGAAAAAAATCTAATGGCGTGAGATCTGGAGATCTTGGTGGCCAAGCTACTGCACCATATGTACCCATCCATCGATTACCAAATTTATTTTGTAAATACTCTCTTACAACAATTGCATTGTGTGCAGGTGCTCCATCTTGTTGAAAAAATAAATTATTTCTAGACTCTAATGGAATATCATCCATGTATGTAGGTAAAACATCAGTTAAAAACTCCAAGTATCTTCTCCCAGTAAGTGTACCATCGTAAAAATACGGCCCGAGAAGTCTCCCATCTAGTAGCCCACACCAAACGTTAGTTCCCCAAACTGTTTGGTGATTTGTATCAGTCGTCCAATATGGATTGTGATCAGCCCAATACCGGTTATTTTGCTTATTAATTATACCGTTGTTGGTAAACTTCGATTCATCGGTCCAACAGATAAATTTTAGAAAATCGGGTTCGTCGTGTAATTGTATCATAAACCATGCAATAAATGTGAGTCTACGATTAGAATCACCTGGTAAAATCTTTTGTACTAAGTCAGGCTTATACGGGTGCAGTTTATTTTTTTTCAAAATTTTATGAACTTTTTTATAAGAAATTCCAATTTCGTTGCTTAAATGCCTAATCGAAGATCGAGGATTTAATTGAACATATGCTAATACCTGCATTTCGTCCTGTTCGTTTGCCTGTCCAATCAACTGTCTTTGATTACGTCGATTATCACCTTGTCTTGCAGGTAGCTCACCACTATTTCTCAAAGACGATTCAATTCTGACAAAGTAATTGTGAGGAGGGTGATATCGTTCGGGATATCGTTCTGCATAAAGTCTAGCGGCATTTCGTGAATTACGTCGACATTCACCATAAACTAAAAGCATATCAACTTTTTCATTATTACTTGTCATTTTTAAATTTCAATGAAATACTTGCATTACATACGAGTTTAAAACTTGTAATGACTTTCAATAGGTACATTTAAATAAATGCTAAAAATTATCAATTATAATAAGTTATTATTGTCAGATTTATACGGATTTATCTACATTAAGATAATATTCTTAGCACACCATAAATAAATTTGGTTTATTTTAGTAAATGCTACAAATAAAATAATCTTAGAGATTACAAGTAATTACCCACTTGTATCATGAAAAATAACAATAAATGATAAAATTAATAATTTAAATAGAAACTTTAATAATAGAAGTTATGAGAAATAAATCATATTAGTTTGTTTAATCTTAATCTTTTCTGAACTAACATTTACGTTTAATTGAGGTTAATTAATTAGGTACTCAAAATTAAATTTAAATGATTTTAATAATATCTGCAAACCTACGGAAATAAAAAAAATACTTAAAATTTCATAATAATTCGAAAAATTCTAGTATGATTGTTGAAAAATTCAATAATTTTAATCAAAACTTTAACTGGTTGCCATTTGGTCAATTTTGATTTTAGAGCTATGGTAAAAAGGACCAAATCGACTTAAAAAAATTCGGTCTATCCGAATTTGGTATTAAAAACACCTGTTGCCATTTAAAAAAATGCAAGTTGTATTGCGCATGCGCACACGAAAAGATCTAAAAATGTAAAAATCATCAAGAAATGTGTATTTATGTATTCCCTATCCCCTCCCGAAAACCGCATATTAATCCGATGTCACTGGACAGAATTATTTAGTGTTACCTTTAAAAGGGATCACACTGTATATCAAGCCTAATCTGACGACCACCATAGATTTAGACTAACAGTAAATGGTTGATAGTCAGTAAGTAATTTTTGTATTTATACACCTAGGTATTACCTACTAAGTTAAATAATTACTTTTATATAATTAAAAACAATATTCAGTTATGTATAACCATAATATTAGTAAATCTACTAAGCGTAGAAGGTTATTAGAAGAACTTGAAACAGTAAATTTTTTGATCGATGACCAACCTGAATTAGGTCCACAACCATCTTGTTCATCGAAATCCCTTTTATGTCAAGTTCTGAAAGCTCTAATAATCTTATAACTGAATCAAACATTTTAAACCAACCACTTGATGCTACTGAAAAAAATAATTTTGTACATGGTTCTTTTTCAATAACTTCTGATCCTAATAGTGATGAATCTATTTGTCATGAAATTAATATGCTGGACATATTTGATGAGGAACAATCAATATTAAATTCTTTAGCAAAATGGACCGTGAATTATTCAATTACATCGGAATCTTTTTCTAGTTTGTTAAAAATATTAAAAGGACATAGTTGTTTCAACAATTTTCCTGTTGATTCAAGAACAATTTTAAAAACAAATAAGAAAAATCAATCTAGTGAAATTCAAACTATTCATCCTGGTTTATATTACCATTTTGGTATTAAAAATGGTTTAAAATCTCTTTATGATTTGAGTCTTTTTGAGGAAAAAAAATTTAGTTGTGGGAATTGATGGCTTACCACTGACCAAGAGTTCTTCAAGAACATTCTGGCCCATTCTTGGTTATGCTAATTATCCTAAATATAAACCGAATTTATTTATAATAGGTCTTTACTGGGGAAAAGAAAAACCTAAATGTAGTAATTTGTTTCTGAGTGATATGGTTGACGAACTTAAAAGTTTATCCTAAACAACAGCAATAAGTCCTGCTTATAACATAAACATAATATTACTATAATATATAACCTTAATAGTAACATATTATTATATTATACATTTATAAAGAATTAGTATAGAACATCAATGAATACGTTTTACATAAAAATGTACAATATTATAGATTCATTGCTTAGAGCTCGAGAAATGACAAAAAAAGGTTTAAATAGAACAGATATATCATCTGCCGAGGACTATGATAATATTGTAAGAACCAAACGGAAAAGTAAGGATACAACATTAAAAAATATAATGGAGCCCAGTTCCTCCTGCCCAACTTACTCAGGTACCTTTATTAAATATTAAAATACCAAACAACTTGGATGTTTGTTAAAAACAAAGATTTTTTTTAATTTAGCATCTGAGGATGATGATGATGATGATGACAATAGTACTGACAAACGTAAAGCTAGGAATACACCTAAGGGTGGATGGTCATCGTCACCGAAAAAAATTAAATGTGGGTTAAATGATTATGACAATAGTACTGACAAACATAAAGCTAGGAATACACCAATGAGTGGATGGTCACCGTCACCGAAAAAAAGTAAACGTGATAGTTAAATACTTACATTTTTGAAAAACCTACTATAAAATAATAAATAAATGTAATACATCCCATTTGTATATAGTTTTGGTAAGTCCTGCAATTTCTCAAAATACTAAAATCGTAAACGGCAGCTATTACAAAGAAATGGATTACCATTCACAAGCCAAATCGATCTCCAGAAAACTTTCTTATAATATTGTAAATGAAGGTATGTTGGTTTAAATAAATTATTTTCAGCCTAAGACGCGTAAATGTTGGTAGTGACGGCATTGGGAGTAAAAGATGAACATTTTATACAATTTTACAACATTACTTAGTATAAATAGCTATTTTTGTACATTTACAAACATTTACATCTGCAAATTATTTTCTTTCATTGTAACATATAATATAGGTACTATTAAAATAATATAGAAATATCTTATTATAATTTATAAATTGTAATCTAATTTACAGTAACAGAAACTATAACTAAAAAACCATTAAACCGCAATGACTATAGTCTGTCCATTCTAAGAACGCTACTGGGCGGCGACCAATATTCGTCCGATCTCGCGCATTCCCACCACTAAACCTTCCAAAATGCTGGCCGCCGTCAGTTCTGGCCGCCGCCACCATCGCCGCCACCGTCGCCGCCGCCGCTACCGACCGGGCCGCCGACCTTGACGCTGTGACAGTGTTTGTATACAGAGCGTACTATAGTGATTGCATAATTTTACGTGTTTGCGTACATACACAACATTTTCGTTTTTCCGCGCACACAGTTGTTTTTACAGTTTTTTCGTGTTCAAGCACTTAATTGTTTTTTAATACAATACAACATGGATGTCGTAGATGTTTCTCCCGCCAAAAAAAACCCAAGAGGAAAAGTAAGTGTTTGTATACTATTTCTCTATTGCAAATTTTTAATTATAATTTTTTCTTTAGTTAATTGGCACTGGTCAAAAAAAAATCATTATCAATGTATACAAAGATAAAGTCAAACATCAACTCGAAAATCCAAGAATGCCCAAATTGTCCTACAGAGAAATGATCGTTGAAGTCTCAAAAACCACCGGTATTGGGCAACGTACGGTTCAAACCACATTGGCTGAGTACAGTAAAAAAGGTACAGTATCATCGCCCAACAAAAAAAGAGTTGTAATGACAATAGTTGATAAAGTGGACGAGTTTGATAAAAATGCCATAAGGCAAATAATTCATAGTTTTTGGAGGAAACGTGAGGTGCCAACAGTAAACAAAATGTTAATTGCCATTAACGATGATGAAACATTACCTGACCTGAAACGTTCGTCCTTCCATAAATTGCTGAAAGATTTACAATTTGAGTTTGTAAAAAGAAATCGAAACAGTGCTCTGTTAGAAAGAGAAGATCTGATATCTTGGCGGCGAGGTTATTTGTTTAAAATAAGAAGTTATCGAGCTCAGAACCGGCCCATTTATTATTTGGACGAGACTTGGGTCAACGCAGGCGAGATACATAACAGAGCGTGGGTCGATACTACAGTCACATCATCAAGGAATGCATTTCTCAGAGGCCTCACCACAGGACAAAAGGAACCATCTGGCAAAGGTAAACGACTTATCGTATTACATATCGGGTCGTCAGACGGTTTTGTCCCTGGGGGGCTTTTGTGTTTTGAATCCAAAACCAACTCGAATGACTATCATGATGAAATGAATGGCAATACATTTTATGAATGGTTTGTTAAAACTCTGCCATTACTAAAAAAAAATGCCATTATTGTCATGGATAATGCTTCGTACCATTCCGTGAAAAAACACAAGATTCCAGTGAGATCATGGAGAAAACAAGCTATTATTGACTGGCTTGAGAATAAAGGCGAGATCGTTGATCATTCTGCTGTGAAAAACGATTTGATGGAAAGAGTGAACAAAATTAAAAAAAGGTACGACCAATATGTTATTGACGAGTACGCAAAAGACAACAACAATATTATATTGCGATTACCTCCATATCACTGCGAGCTTAATCCAATCGAGCTCGCGTGGTCGTCTGTGAAGAGTTACGTCCGGACGCATAATAGCACCTTCAAATTAAAAGACGTACTCGAGTTGCTAAAAAAAGGCGTGGAACATGTAACACCGGATATGTGGAAAAATTTTATTGAACATGTCAAAAATGTTGAAGACAAGTTTTGGGAGTTGGATCATATAACGGACGAGTTAATGGACAGCCTACCCGAAGATGGAGAACGGCATGTTTTGACGATAGGACCAGATGATACAACTTCTTCTGATTCTGACTGATTTTTTTTGTATTTTAACTATTTTGATTTTTTTTTGTTATCTTTTTTTTAAAATTTTTTTTTTAGTAAATAAATATTATGAAGTGTATTATGTTATGTACAATTATTAATTTTGCTTGATAAAAAAAATGAAATATAAAAAAAATAATTACAAAAATACAAATAAATGCATTAATAAAAAATTTGATATTATTATATATATATACATATTATTTCCATTGTTGTTGGATACATAATAGGTGCCCCAGTCGCCAGGTATTTTTTTTTTTCGTGCTGTGTTACTTGAGCCGATGTATACAAGCCACCGGCCGCGGCGGCGGCGGCCGTGTCATTAGCCGCCAGTCACACGTAGCGAGTGGGGGAATTTACGGCGGCGTCTAGGTGGTATAGTGGGAGAAATTTGGGTACGAAACCGCGGAGCTCCGTCATTTGGATGCGCGAACGAGTAGCGTTCTTAGAATGGACAGGGTATATACAACTGATAATGATGGGGACAGTGTTGGAAATAATAATGACATTAATACCACTGATGTTTTATAAGTTGATAAAAATATAACAAAACCTATTGAATCTCAACCAGGTAAATTATATTAATTATTTCTAATTATCAAAACTAATAATTACACAATATGTATTAATCCATAACTAGGTATTCTAAAAAATTATGAGCATTTTGTGAAAATAAATGACAGTTTTAATGGGCGAGACCGTTTTCGACCAAAAACGTACCCTTCCCTTTCCGGCCGATTCACTTTTCGACCAAATTTAAAAAAGGTCGATTCCCTTTTCGACCAAAATTGTACCCTTCCCTTTTCGGCCGATTCACTTTTCGACCAAATTTAAAAAAAACGCCAATTCCCTTTTCGGCCGATTCACTTTTCGACCAAATTTAAAAAACATCGATTCCCTTTTCGACCAAAACAAAAAGTTTTGTAATATGATATGTAAAATAAAGAAAATAATTGGTATATAATTTTTGTAAAATAGAATACCTATATATTAGCATTAATTATGGCAATCATAATTTTAAAATATAAGTTGCATAAAAAGAATAACATAATAATATACAATTTTTGTCAATAATTATTACGTATAATAGTAATGTGTATAATATAATATTAAGAAATAAACTAATAGGTGTATAATTGTTGTAAAATAATGGCAAATATTATTAAAAATATAAGATATATTATATAAAAAAAAATGATATAAGGTCAATATAATTGTGTTCTGTCGTCGTCTGAGTTTTGTTAGCGCTTTTCATTACATTTGTTTGAAATAATTGTTTGACACCAACTTAACAAAATCATACCTAAAAATATTTTAGTGATATATTTACTATTAAGAAATAAAAACGCATAGCTATTTTAATAAATTATATACTGTAGGTACCTGTCAAGTTGTCCGTTTTGATAATCTGATATATATTTTTCATTTTTGGATTTTCTCTCTCTGATTGATCGATCTTGAGTACGGTTTGGCAAGTGAACACTTCTAAGTTTTATATAAATTTCAGTTTGTACCTCATCAATTAAAACCGCAAGCAAATTAAATATGGATGGAGATTCTTTATAAAAGCTTCGATTGAAATTTGCATGGAAGGATTCACAGTTATTAGTCGTGCGTTGTAAACTAGAACTTGCTGATGCCCATATTTCTGGAGGATAGTCACAATCGTCTGTTAAATAGTTGTCAATGAGATAGTCTGCATATTTGATAACTTTATCATCTATAGGACGATCAGCCATAAAGTTTTGAAGAAAACAATCTAAAACATTATTTGGTTCTAGAAAAAGCAATCCAAAAGTGTGGCGCAACCATAATCCAATTTCTGAAGATCGGTCTTGATATTCAGTAGCCAGTCCTACTTTTTGGATTTGGTGATACCAAGCTTGGGTTAAGTGGAACCTACACCCAATAATTTGAGTTTGTGGCCAAATTTCATGGACTGCGTTAATTATTGCTTTTTCATAATCTGTCGTTACATACTGAGGCAATAATGTTACACCTAAAGAAGTGCATTTCTGTAATATCAAGTGAAATGCATGAATGTAAGTTTCGGTAGTCTTGTTTGGAAGTAAACAAAATATTAATGGAATATAGTTTCCGTTTTTAAGACCATGGATAGTGAACATTTGTGTAAAAAAACGAGCCGAATATTTAAATGTCCCGTCCATATATAATGTCTCGATTTCTTTTAAGAATAAAATGTTCGAGGTACACGAAAATATAATTATGTTTTTCTCTGTATCGTTCACTAGTAAAAAAGGCTCACCTTGTTTAGTTTTTATGTCCATTTTTTCCAACGATGAATGAACTTCTTCTAAACTTGTGGCACGATGGCAATACTTTGCGCCGAGCGTCGTATACATTTTTCCTTATTCTTTTAATGTCCGTTGTAGTAAATTGTGAAGACTCAATATTTTCACCAACTTCTTTCAAGATAATTGTTTTCGGTCTAACTGAGGGTGCGTCGACTGCTTTCCGCTTGCACGCTGAGCTAACAATTTGCCTCGATATTGTATTCTGATCATATGGCTTATGTCTGTGTGATAAATTATGAAAAGGTCGAAAAGTGAATCGGCCGAAAAGGGAAGGGTACGATTTTAGTCGAAAAGGGAATTGGCGTTTTTTTTAAATTTGGTCGAAAAGTGAATCGGCCGAAAAGGGAAGGGTACAATTTTGGTCGAAAAGGGAATCGACCTTTTTTAAATTTGGTCGAAAAGTGAATCGGCCGAAAAGGGAAGGGTACGTTTTTGGTCGAAAACGGCTATGCCCGTTTTAATAATACATCCGCTTCCCCAGATGACCATTTAACTAATACAATTTCATATAAATCAGTTGGTAAGTTACATTGTGTGATATTCATTAATAAAAAAAAAACAATTAGGTATACAAATGTGGTTTTAAAATTTCCTGCCCTATAGATAATGGTTTTCAAAAAGATGTCCTGCATAGATTGGCTTTTATAAAGTATGAGTTAAGAAGAGTTGTAAACAATCAATTGGATTTGAGCCAGAGATTTGAAACATTTGAGTCCAAATTTGAAGACATTTCACATGCTAGTCATCCAGATAACCAGTCATCATTGAACAATATAATCGACTGTCCTTTACCTATGGATAATACAATTGACCTTGAGACGTTTAACGATAAAATATCTGGCGATAACAAATTCAGAATTAATTTGGTATACTAACCAACATATTTTAAACATTAATTACTTTTAACCTTTAATTACGTATTCAGGGGTGTTCTTAACACCCCACTGCTGTAATATTTAAAATAAATTATATTTTATGTTGGTCACACTGTTGAGGTCCTCGGTATCTTTCTATAATATAGTATACTATACTATACTATCATTAAATCATAATTTTTAAAGATAAATAAGTTATGATAACATTATTATCAGCTTAGGGTGTTCTCAATACCCCACATACGTATTTAATTCCAAAAATTATTACGATTAATTTTTTTTTTTAGTTATTTTTATTTCGTTTATAATAGTACTTAGAAGTATTTTAACAGTGATATAAATTATAAGAAATTTACTAGTATGACATCTGAAAAGGAACTAGAGAAAATAAGGCAGCTTTTGCAAGAGGTAAGTGATGACGATTGTAATATTTTTGATGACTCATCGAACAGTGAATCAGATATTTGCGAACCTGCGTATAGAAATAGTGATACCGAACCTTCTGATATTTCGGATACCGAAAAGTCGACTTCGTCTGATGATGAGGACGACGAACAATTTATGATAGGCAAGGACAAAAAACTAAGTGGAGAAAATCTGTCATTACTAAAAATGTCCGAACAAGAGTTCAAAATATTGTTATCCATTTGCCAGGTCCTAAATTCATTGCCAAACAAATGAAATCTCCATTAGACTGTTTTAATTTGCTAGTAAATTATGTAATTTTAAATTTAATAACTGATTGCACTAATATTTATATAAGGAAGGTACAATATAAATATAAAAATAAAAGTTTATGTCGACTAACTGACGTTGTCGAAATCCAAGCAGTTATTGGTTTACTAATCATAGCTGGTTCATTTCGTGCCAGCAAGGAAAATTTAGTTGACCTTTGGGCTGTTGATGGTACTGGGATAGATATTTTTCATGCTACCATGTCAATGGACAGATTTTTATTTCTAATGCGTTGCTTGCGATTCGATGACATAAACGATCGTGCTCAACGTAAAGAGCTCGATAAATAAGCACCAGTTAGAGAACTGTTTACAATATTTGTTCAAAATTGTCAAAATGCTTACACAATTTCAGAATATTCAACAATTGATGAGCAACTAGTTGCTTTCAGAGGTAAATGTCCATTTAGACAATATATACCAAGCAAGCCAGCAAAATATGGCATAAAAATTCAGACTTTATGCGATGCTCGAACTTGGTATGTATTGTCAATGGAAATATATGCGGGAAAACAGCCTGTAGGACCCTATGAGCTGTCGAATGCTGCCAAAGATGTTGTTCATAGACTAACAGAACCAATTGAAAATACAGGTAGAAATATAACACTTGACAACTGGTTCACAAGTATACCTCTTGCAGAAGAGCTTTTACAAAAAAACTAACTTTAGTCGGTACTTTACGAAAAAATAAACCTCAACTTCCCCGTGAATTGATTGACATAAAAAAAAGAATTCTATATAGTACTATATTTGCGTATAATAACCAAATAACTGCACTATCGTACGCCCCGAAAAAAGGCAAGAACGTAGTTTTGATTTCAACAATGCATTCATCAAATTCAAATGATATTGATTCTACAACCGGTGATGCGAAAAAAACCTGAAATCATTTCGTTTTATAATACCACTAAGGGAGGTGTTGATACAGTAGACAAGATGTGTGGAACTTATACTGTAGGAAGAAGATGTAAACGATGGCCATTAGTAATTTTTTTTAGAATATTAGATATCGCAGGAATAAACTCGCAAGTCATTTTCGTATCAAACAATCCAGAAACAAAAACTGTTCGAAGACTTTTTCTAAGAGGGTTGGGACTAGATTTGCTAAAGCTACAAGTTTCAAAAAGAGTTACAACCAAAACCGTCCCTAGAAGTTTACGTTTAGAAGCAGCAAAATATGCTAATCTCCCGGTGGAAAAATTGAAACAATCTTCATCACAAAACCGCTCATCTGGAAGGTGTATAGTATGTCCGAGAAATAAAGATAAAAAAACTAAATGTTCGTGCTATAAGTGTAATAATTTTATGTGCCAAAACCACATGAAATTGATTTGTGAATCATGTTTGGAAGAAGAAAAATCTGGTAACGATTCTAGTGATACTGTTTGATTTTTATTTTATTTTGTTGAAAAAATGTAATGTTATGATTTTATTTTATTTTGAAAAGTATTATTATTTATTTTATTTTGTTGAAAAGGATATGTATTATTTTATTTTGTTTTGTTATAAAAAGGATCATTTTATTATTTAATCTAAAACAGGTATAATTTGTATTTAATTTGGTATAATAAATTATCAGAGCTATTAATTTAGCAGTTCAATTTTATTATTAGTTTATATAAATTTAAATATTTTAAACTTGTAAAAACCATGATACACAAATAAATATATGACATAAAAGACAAGTTATTTTTGAATGGTTTGTTTACTAACTGTTATTTAACTGATCAGATTATTGTTGATATGTTTCTGTGACCCTAAAATAATTTAAATTACGTCTTATTATATCGAACAATAAAAACACCCCACATACTAAGTTACGTACATTTGTATTACATACCTAACTAAAGGTTAAATAGAGCTGAGAATTTTTTGGATAAGCGTTTTTATTAAGATTATTGCAAAATATAATTTTCCATTGATAAATATTTTTATTTTAATTGAGGAACTATTGAAATAGTTTAAATGTTAAAATGTTTTATTCATAAAATGGTTTTTTATTTTCTATATGACTATATTGACACTTATATTAGAATTTTGATTTTTTTAATGAATTGTATGGTGTTTTAAGAATATTGAATGTAATGTAAAGGTCTTACACAGATTCACAGCCCTAATTATTTTAACATTATTTATAACCCATACCTATAATCAAATTATTTTCTGTTTTTTTAAGACCAATCAATTATCTTACATCGGTGGAAAACATTGTAAGTCAATGATTAAAAGGATTACGAGTAAGCTGTTTACAGATGAGTTGTTGAAATTGTATTCATTTAGCGGGAAAAAAGGAAAAATTAAGTTTTCACAATTAGCTGTTTGTTCAGTATTATTTGGTAAGTTCACTGCAATTACATTGGTTTTATTAATTTATTTTAGATTCTGAATAGAGCGATGAATAAATATTAATATCCTAAAATATTGATATCTTAATTCTTAATCTGATAGAGATCATAATTTCTCTTCAGAATCACTTTTTATTATATACAATAATTTATCATTGAATTCAAATTTAAAACATCTACGAGTGGCCTACCCAATAGCGAGGTGCACTTGAAACCTACTATACAGCAGAGAAATTTTCCCGTTTTTAAAGTTATAAATTTGTTTTCAATACAGTCGATAATCTAACAAATGTGACTACCTAATCAATTTTTCCAAATAATTCTAGATTTCATTAAAAAAATATAAATAATGCATGCAGATTTTTATTATTGCTCTTATAATCAATAAATATTTTTACATCATTATTTTTAACTTCCTTAGTATTTTAAATTAAATAACTTAATATTATCTTAATTGAAATATTTAAATATTTAGTATGTTTTTGTTAAATTAGCATCTGGATGTCTTCGATTATCATAATGATTAATTACTGACCCAACTGTATGTATACCTATTAATTATTATTATATTAATAATGATTGCCAATACATTTTATACTTGCAGATGCAGTTAAGCAAAATCATAAATTCAAAAACGTTACTCAAAATGACATGGAGGAAGTTATAAAATATGTATTGGCACAAGCTCCTTTCAATATTAAGACTTGAAAAAAAAAATGATGCTATATTCTTTTAATTATTAAATTGTATAATTTTCTATATACTTATTATTAATTTTTCAAAATGTAAAAGGAACTTTGTGGATGGTATCCTGAAGTTTTGATTTTATTAATTTTCAACAATTTACATACTTCCGTAAAAGTTTTACTAAGGAAATCCGTTAATTTTGTTAAAGAATGTTTCTCACAGAAATATTTAAGATTTAATAATGCCAAATGCATGTTTTCGTATGTTGCTAATTGCTTCTGTCTTGTTTTCGTTATTAAAAATATTATATATATCTTCGTGTTTAAATCTGACAATGTCGCCTACGTCTTTGTTAGATTCTAACGTTTCGTCCTTTCCAAACCGTTGTTTTAATTCGTAATTAATTCCTGATCTAAAATTATAATTTTTCTTTATCTCAGATACTATATTATATTTCACCGGTGAATCTATTAACTCGCCGTGTACTTCCTTTACGTTTTTATTCGTTATTAACATTGTTTCTGATTTTTCAATAAAATTCGAGTAACTTTCGTTTTTAATTTCGCTAATACTGTACATTCGACTTAATGCGTCTACATTTGCATTTTGTACGCCGGGTTTATATCTAATTTCATACGTATATTGTTCAAGTTCAATACGCCATCTCGCTAATTTAGATAATGGATCCTTCAAATTAAATAACCAAGATAACGGTCTATGATCTGTAAGTATTATAAATTTCCTACCATATAAATAAGGTCGAAATGTTTTTACTCCGAATATAATCGCTAAGCATTCCAACTCCGTAGTTGAATAGTTAAGCTCCGATCTATTTAATGTTCTCGAACTATAAGCTACCGGAAGATCAGATCCGATTTGACCTTGCGATAGGATAGCTCCCAGCGCTTTCCCGCTTGCGTCTGTGGTTAAAATAAATTCTTTCGTAAAATCTGGGTATTGTAAAATTGGTTCCGAACAAAGAATTTCCTTTAATTTGTCGAAAGCTTGCTGACAATTTTCATCCCAGTTAAATTTTATATCCTTCCTTAATAAATTCGTCATTGGATTTGCTATCGAACTATAATTATTTATGAACTTCCTATAGTATCCACTAAGTCCCAAAAAACTTTTTATTTGCTTAACATTCTTAGGTACCGGAAAACTCATTACTGCGGTAACTTTTGCCGGGTCTGGACAAAGTCCAGCTTCCGTAACTATACGTCCTAAAAATAACACTTGTCGTTTAAGAAACTTGCACTTGTCTGGTTCTATTTTTAAATTATGAATACCTAAACGCTCGAATACATTTATCAATTTATTATTGTGATCGCTTAAATTTTTAGCATAAACTATTATGTCATCCAAATATACTAAACATTTAATTCCAATTAATCCCGATAAAACGTTTGCCATCATTTTCTGAAAAGTTGACGGTGCAGAACTCAAACCCATAACCAGTCTCTTAAAATGATAATGTCCCTGTCCTGTTGAAAAAGCTGTAAGTTCCCTAGATTCTTTTGCTAAGGGTACTTAGGGTAATATTTGGTAACGGATGAAATTCGTTTAGTGTCGACATTTTTTTTGGTCAACCAAGCCTGAACATCTGCTTTTCGAGTGTGACTTTTGGGAAAATTATCGACTAGGGTTGAATGATAGGATGCATTATCCATTACAATCACTGACGGTTCTTCAAGGCTGTTAAACATTTGGGTGAACCAAGATTTGAATACTTCAGAATTCATTTGGCTGTGGTAATCCGTAGAATTGCCAGTATTTCTGCGGAAAACCAATTTTGAATTTTGAATGAACCCATACTTGGCACAGCCTGCATGAACAACTATTAGACGTCCACCTTTTCCAGTAGGGATTTTCGGACCCACTATATCATCATGTTGCCATGCAATGCTCCTAGAATGATTTTGATTCACCCATGTTTCATCCAGATACACAATGGGTCGAGAATCTTTGTTTTGGCGCATTGTACAAATTTGTCTTAAAAATTTACATCTGAGCGCAACTATATCGTTACGCTCCATCAAAAATTTACGACCGTCACTGCATTTTTTGTAAGAAAATTTTAAATTCCTAAGTAGTCTTTTAATTGAATTCAGACTACCTGAGTAATTAATTTTGCTCTTAAAGGACCATACAACACAAAAATCATATTTATTTTTATTGTCTATCATTATTATTACGAACTTGCATAGATAAAAAATGTAAATAAAAATTGTTGATTCGTTCTAAAGTTACAGGCGTTTTAAAAATTACGCGTGACGTCATAAGATCCAACTTGACGGCGCACCGCGGCGGCCGTGTATTATTATTAATTATCGTGTATTATTTATTATTCGACAAAAATAGATGCATTATCGGTTATCAAGCAGCTGTTATTATTATTTTATTAATGAAAACAATTTTATTTATACCTAGCACGGAATAACAAAAACTATTTGTATAATTATCTTAGTCCGTACTCCGTGATATCTATCTACTTATGTCTTATAATTTATAAACCTAAACTGATATTAGTGATTCTGTCGAGTGTCGATTTACTATCGGTTTTGATGAACATACGTATTACATAGCTCTTGGACATTTTTTCAATCTCAATATCTCATTATTTTGTTTTATTATCAGATATATACTCGTAATCGTGGTAAGTACCAACCAATATTAAAATAATATTGTGTAGAATTATATTTTATTTTATTCCTTTTTTTAGTCCTACTGTTTGTAAATTCGGTATCATTTCACAGTAGTACAGTATACTTAGTACTATTATGTATTTGTTTATTCCTTCATACTTTGCAGTTTACGGGGTATTATTTTATTTAGCAGATACCGTATCATAATAATTTTTAATTATAATGAAGTTCTGATTATTTTGTATATTATATTAGTTAAATTTTTACGTATTATAATTTTTCAACTTTAGATTGTGAAAATGACGCTGTGCTCTGTTTTTAATTGTAATGAAAGAAGTGAAAAGCAATCTTCACCTGTTCCTACGGTTCCTCAAAATATACCCTTTACTTCAAATTTATCCGAACGAGAAAAGAGAAAAAGGTCAAAAGAAAAAAAACAAATTATATCTTATATAATGACAAGTACACCAAAAAAGTTAAAGCCCTCATTTGGATCTTTTGAAAATAGTGAATGTGAATCGAGTGATGTTGATGAAGTAGAAGGCGGTAATTTAGTGGTGATTACAAATGAATCATTTGTGGCTGGTAAACAAAACGAGATCGGTATACAATGTGAATTAGGTAGTGAAGTATTAAAAAGTCACCATAATTTATCATTAAATTTATCACTTGATGAGTTTTCAACTTCGGAGGATGAAAGTTTTGAAGTTTATGATGAGGACATCGAAGTAATTCAAACTAGAAAAAATGTCATAAAAAAATCTAAAGAAATAGAAAATGATTCATGTTACATTGTTTTCTGGGAGTCTTTGTCAATTTTATTTACACGTTGTCATTACTGTAATGCTAAAGTGGAAAATATTCATAATTACACCAAGGGAGCAATGTTGGCCGTACAAACGATATGTGAAAATAAACATATTTTCAAATGGATTTTAATGAATTTTTAGGTCATTGAATTTTCTAGGTATTTCAATAGTATCTACATTATCATACGGTACATTTTGTTTCATTATTATATTATTTAGGTTTTCGGTAAAGTTGGGAAGGTGGAAAGGGGGTAAGTAGTCTTTTGAAAAATTACTTTGGTTTTTATATTTTGAAATAATGAGAGTGTTTTTTGTAAATGCTCTGCAATTTGTTTTTAGGGACAATAGACCTGTTTGATTAATAATCGTGTTTTCTGCTTCTTCTCCACAACTAATTACTATTTCTATCGGTTCGGGAGTGCCGTATAGCCATTGGTTATTATTTTTTAAGTGGTGCCAAATATCGTGGACCATGGTAATTGTCTTAACCTCACAGTTGGATGGTATGGTGTTACCTTTTTTAAACATTTGGAATTCACAATTTGGCTTGATTGCACTAGATAACGGGGTACTTATGCTGCAAATCGTATTTGTTTTAATAGATTTACACTTGTCCACCTGATCTTGGGAAAGAAAT